>JANJGK010005104.1:2500-20000 GCA_039081455.1 Macrobrachium rosenbergii
TGGCTAAGGTCTTTCTTTTTTTACCCAAATCGCTTGAATATATAATCTTCCGAATTCGAACATTTTCTATTATTAAACAACCAAAGAATCTCTTACTTTAAATAATAGTTCCTCATTGGGCGGTGGGTACCGTTCTCAGCTAGCACTCTGCTGCCCCCGCGTTCGATTCTCCGACCGGCCAATGAAGAATTAGAGGAATTTATTTCTGGTGACAGAAATTCATTTCTTGCTATAATGTGGTTCGGACTCCACAATAAGCTGTAGGTCCCGTTGCTAGGTAACCAATTGGTTCTTAGCCACGTAAAATAAATCTAATCCTTCGGGCCAGCCCTATCTAGGAGAGCTGTTAATCAGCTCAGTGGTCTGGTTAAAATAAGGTATACTTAACTTACTTTAAACAAGTCCTATTGCGTATAATGATTCCAGTTTAAGTTTAAAGTTTGTCCTTCCCACAAAATGCAAAATTTACATGACATCCATATTGTTGATTACGGTGGCCTTATACCAGCACTGGAAGTCGGTGTGGTGTTTGAAGGACCTGATATTCCTCGAAGGAGCAGCGATCAGGCCGAGTTTTCCAGGGTGGAACACAAGAAAACTGGTGGTTTCCAGATTCCATGTTCTGGAAAAATGCCTGGAAAGCACTAAGAAAGAGTCTTTGGTTTTGTATCTACTGAGCAAAATGAATTACGACACGCATGCGTGGATCATTATGCGTATGTAATATAGAATATCAGAACTGCCTTTCATGTAGCTTAAATATTATTTCTCAGATTAAACCTGACACGACCCAGTGCGAACACGAGGGCAAATGCACGAGATTCGATACACGGCAACACGTGCCAGTCACCAAACAATGGTGGTTTTTAAATTCACGATCTTGCATAAATAAAACCCACACGTGTAATGAACCTTCAGTCAGCCAGGGTCAAGAGAGGAAAGCAAGGGATCAGAATGAAAATTTCCATGCCTTTGTACCAATAACGAGCAACTGGCAAAAATGGTAGAACATTCGAGGTCTGTCTCGGTTGGTTGGGCAGAGTCTAGAGGCCCACACCAAGTTTCTGTTCTGCTATGGTTACTGACCACACCCACGAGAAGCCTCTGAGTAAGAACAGATGCTGGAATAAGGCAGGTTTAATTTAAACCAACTAACAAACCACTCGAGGTCTTATTTGTATTATACTTCCATCACAGTGACTAACGTTTCTCAATGTTATGTCCACTTTACGGGTACCTAGAAATCTGAGGAGGTTGCTCAAGACAGGCACAGAATGTAGGTTCTCCGGATAATTACTGTATCCGAGGCTTCAGTATTTCGCCAAGTTGAAATCAATCTTGTGTGCATCTATTGTACGCAGCCTTGTCTTTAGCTTTCGAGTCAATTTAAGATTATTTTGTCTGTTCATCTCAAAGAATGCGAGCATTGAGTTCACTGACCCAGTCAGGAATAGTTCACGTCCACTGACTTTAATAAATGTACATTTTGTTTGTTTTTCTAGCGACATAAAGAATGCTTCTGATCATTCTATTTAAAGTGGCCTACACTGTTTTCACTGCCCAAAAGCGTTCACTACATTCTGATTACTTCCTGTTTATTGTGTTCACTGAAACTGTGTTGCAAGAGTTGGTGACCAGTTAAGACTAGATACATTTTCCATTTGATTTCCCCATAGGAATGTGTATTCTGTATCGCTGTAGCTTATTTTTGTTAATATAAGTTTCTTGAATACCTGAAACTGGAATGTGCTTCAATATTTCAATAGTACTGTACAGTATTTTCTGTAAAGAATTCAGTAACGACTTTGTATATCATAAAGTAACATAAATCAAGCGAGAATTTTTGCATTTTCCTTTTTGGTACTATTTTAAGGCTACCATAAGTAAAGTTCTGGCAGTATACTGAGTTTAGACTTCAAGAATCCACTGGTTGTAATCTGCGTTTTACACTTCTTTGGTTGACTCTTTCAAATGTTACCCCAATCTTGAGAGAAATATAATAAAAAAAAAAGAACAAATATACCATTATTTTGAAGTACTGAAATTAAACTTGGATTTTTGAGGAATGAAAATACTCTCTCATTCTTTATCAGCTAGCTGTTTTGTTGAAGGCCCACATCATTTCCGAGTAATGACAACAAAAACTAGACTTCCGAATGCCAATGTACTTCTTGAGTAGGAATGATACAGTGAAATGAAGGGCAATAATTTATTTTGATAGAATTCGAAAAATATTTATATCACTTCAAGAATATTATCTTCAATTTTACCTTTACTTTTCAGCTGACGTCAGTCAGTGAAACCTCTGATGGTACAGAAGGAAGTGGAATACTGAGTAAATGAAGGCAGCCAACTTCTGCGTGTTAAGTAATACCTAACTACAATGTATACTTTACGATAATGCACCAAACAACCACTTATAATTACTGCATCTATAATGTTATTTTAGTCATATATTAATTTTATCATACATTAGTCGATTAATACTTCCATTCTTATGTAGCGTCAGCCCATTCAAGATACAGGCACAAGCAATTTAGCTCATAAACACAGAGAACAGAGAAATGGCAGGAAACACGAAAATAGTCTGGCCCTCTCAAGGGACGTCAGTAGCTGAACAGCCCATCTGGAAGACACTTAACGTCAGTCCTCATTAAGTGTTCGCGTCGCCTCTCTGGCTGGGAGTTCCTCCACTTCTCTGCTTTTGGCACTTTTTCCTCTTTTTTATCTCTTATTTTTTGGGGGGGCATGGATTTTTATTTTATTTTTTTGCAGGATGACAGAATAAACTCATGACCTTTTTTGCGTCATTTCTCATATTTTAGTGAGTTTTTTTGAACGTTAAAAAATCAACGAACTGAAAATCGTATATTTCTTGTAAGTTTTCCCATCATGCTATTGTTTAGTTAGTGTCCTTTTTGAACTTTTACTCCTTATACTGTACTTCATATTTGTGAAGTTTTGCTGATTTTAGGTTATGCAATCTCATGAAAGTATTCTAATTTTTCCTTTACTAAGTTTCACTTATCATCATCACACTACTTAGTGTTTATCACGTATTCTTGCCCTCCTTTATCAACAAACACTCCTCTGATTTTCGTACAGATTATATATATATATATATATATATATATATATATATATATATATATATATATATATATATATATATATATATATATATATACATATATATACATATATATACATATATATATATATATATATATATATATATATATATATATATAATATATATATATATATATTATATAATTATATATATATATATGTGTGTGTATGTGTGTGTGTGTGTGTGTATGGACATGTGTATATGTCTGCTTGCGTAACAGGATGATCCTGCTTTAGATTCAGGTTCCTAAGTCTAGCTTTGTGTGAAATCCTTTTCTCTCTCTCTCTCTCTCTCTCTCTCTCTCTCTCTCTCTCTCTCTCTCTCTCTCTCTCTCTCTCTCTCTCTCTGCAGGAAGGCAATTGTACGTCATGCAGACGTCTTGTTTCTGTCTTTTGAAACATCTTCCATTTATTATTCCTTAATGATAAAAGCAGACTTGACTTCTCCTTCCTGTTCCTCGTCTGTAAAAGCAATTTCTTGTCTGAGATGGAGAGCGAATCCTTTCTGCGCTCGACGGAAGGTTTCCATTTTCCTTTTTCAACACAAAATCGAAAGGTTTCAAATATGGGCGATTTTGAGGGAAGATCTGTCACTTGTTGTTGTCGCTGATGGAAGTCCCTCGGCTGTCGTGAGGGATATGGGGAAAGAAAGACTAAGTGGAAGTCGAAAGACAGAGAAAGCAAAAGAGAAAAGTCAATAAATGGCAATTTAAAAGCACTGAACTGATAACAGAGTATCGCTAGAAGGTGGAAGTATAGTTTGAATCCTATGGCTGTAATATTTGTAATATGAGCTACAAATGTACAAATAAATGAAATAAATAAAAGCTATTGTTTCATCTTTGGTTATCACTAGAAGCAAAGAACAATTTACAACGAGAGAGTGACAAAGATAACATTGATGACAATATTCATGTTCAAACTTTCACACTGTCTTTTCAGTACTGACGCTGGGAAGTGGTTCCTCTCTCTCTCTCTCTCTCTCTCTCTCTCTCTCTCTCTCTCTCTCTCTCTCTCTCTCTCTCTCTCTCTCTCTCTCTCTCCCTTCCCTTCTATTTACTTTTTCTCGTGCTCCCCTGTCAAGCAATTAAGGACAATCATGACTTTTTCCTGCATCTGTAGAGCCTCGATCTGTGGCGGAGTAAATACCTTTTCAAAGTCTCACAGAATAACTGGTGGCTGATGTTTACTAACAGTCGTGCCTGGAATTCCGCCCGTGTGGAGGCTTTTCTTTCAAGCGGAAATTGTGGCGTGTTATGCTGGAAACGATCCTGGAAATTAGCTGTGACCCCGAATAATGGACTCCATTGGAGTTGTCAGTCTGCTGAAGGGGAAAGGCAGCTGTGCTTTCATAGTAGAAAGTGAGCGTACTGTGAATTCCATTCATCTCCCTCTTTTGTTGAAAGGAACAAATAAGTATAGAAAGGAAATAACTCCATTCGTGTATAACAATGTTTGAGGGACAAAATGACATTATTGATGTTCTTGTGGGTGTATGACAGGTAGATTTTCGTCAAGTACATAATGTAGTTTGCATTAGTGAGTATAAATGAATATTGACACAGAAACAAAATTAAAGACTTACTATATCTATTCGAGCTGGTCGCCTTCACTTACTTTTGTATTCCACTTACCTCTGTCCTGTCAGAGGTTCCCTTGAAAGGATTCAGCTGAAGGAGTAAAACTGAAATTGGCTGAAATATTCTCAAAGCTATGGAAATGCCATGTGAAGAATTTTACCAAAACAAATGAATGGCCTTTCATTTTCCCGTATCATTCCTGTTCTAGAAATATACTGGCGTTCGGAAATCTACTTTTAGTTGTCTGTAAAAGAAAACTATTGAGATGGCTTTGTCTGTCCGGCAACACTTTTTTCTGTCCACCCTCAGATCTTAAAAAACTACTGAGGCTAGAGGGCTGCAAATTGGTATGTTGATCATCCACCCTCCAGTCATCAAACAAATTGCAGTCTTCTGGCCTCAGTAGTTTTTAATTTATTTAAGGTTAAAGTTAGCCATGATCGTGCATCTGACACCGATATAGGTGCTAATAACACAGGCCACCACCGGGCCGTGACTGAAAGTTTCGTGGGCCGCGGCTGAGGGTTTCATACAGCATTATACACTGTACAGAAAACTCGACTGCGTCGAAGAAACTTCTGCGTATTTTTTACTTTTTTATCTTACCATTATTCAAAAATGAGATGGTCCTTCAATAGAAAACATGGCTCATAAGGAATTAGACATTTTATTAATTCGTCCAATACCACGTTCTTAAGTCTCAGTGCTTCAAAATATTTTTTTACGATAATTTTTTGTACAAGATTATGAAATACTTGAAAAAATAATCAGACCAGTATAGAACCACCAAGACTTGACTTGTGGAATCCTAAAAATATGATCAAAAGGTAAAATGCAAAAATTCTCAGCTGTTATGTGTCATTCTATACTATGGAAAGCTGTTGCTGAATATTTTCCATATAACAGTATTCAAATAATGAAGAGTATATGAATTTCAGGTGTTCAATAAACCATTATTAATAAAAATAGAAAAGCAAATGGAAAATGCATTGTATCTTTAACTGATCACCAACCCCTGCAATGTAATGCAAGCGAATTTGATCAGAAAAATATAACCTGCGTGTAAGGAATGATTTGGGGCAATGACTGAATTGTAGCCCACTTCAAAATGCATGACCTGATACAATATTTGTGTCGCTAGATCAATTAACAAAGTGCACATGTATTAAGGTCCTTAGACAGGAATGAATGCTAACTGTATTAGTGCACAAATAAGAGCATATTAATGATACTCTGTGGCTATCATGGGCAAACCTCTTAAATTTCTTGTTACTAATTTAATGGACAAAACACTGAGAAATATTAGTCACTAGAACAGCACAAAATACAAAAAAGACCTCGACTGGTTTGTTGGGTGATTTAAATTACACCGGTCTTATGCCAGCACCTATCCTAACTCAGAGGCTTCGCGTACGTGTGGTAAGGGACTGTTGGAAAACAGAAACTTGGTGTTGGCCTCTCGATTCTGCCCAACCAACAGAGACAAACCTCGGAAGGTAAACTAAAGAGGATTTTTTCCAGTTATTATTATATTCAGGAGATGAACCCTATTCTTATGGAACAAACCCTCAAACGCTATAGACTTGAAAATCAAGCTTTCAAAGAATATCATGGTGTTCATTAGAAAGAAGTATAAGAAGGCATGCACATTTTGATTCGAATCCCTTTCTTTCCTCTCTTGACCCTGGCAAGATCATGAATTTTATAACAACCATTGTTTGGTGACTGGCAAGTGTTGTCGAGAATCGAATCTCGTGCATTTGTCCTCGTGTTCAAACTGGGTCGTGCCCGGTTTAGTCTGAGAAATAATATTTGAGCTGCATAGGGAATCAATTCCGTAATTCTACATCACAGACACATAATAATCCTTTCTTGCGTTTCATAATTAATTTTGCTCCATAGATACAAAACCAAAGACCCTTATTGCTTTTCCAATGCGGTTTTCTAGAACATGAAATCTGGAAACCGATAGTTTTCTTATTTTCCTTAGTGGAAAACTCCAAACTGGTGGGATTTCTTGGAATGATGTGAGGTCCTTCAAACATCACACACACACACACACACACAAATACACAAACACATACATATATATACACAAATAAATATTATACACACACACAAACATATATATATATATATATAATTATATATATATATATATATATATATATATATATATATATATATATATATATATATATATATATATATTATTTTCACTTTATATATAAATAATCATTTTATATATATATCTGTGTGTATGTGGGTGTCTGTGTGAGCGCATTATGAATAAAAATAACTACGTCCACACAGATCAGGTTCCACGCCGGCCATTCCACTCTCAGGTCGCAAAGGTCAAATCTCATCAGGTGAAGATCCATTCAAACGAAATCAGGAAGACCAGTCAGGTCAGTGTCCTTTTCACTTTCAGACAAGTGAAGGTTAATGAGGCACCTTTTCAGCTCAAAATTTGCAATCTCTTTACCATAGTCGTTACGCCAATTTATTTCCACACGTGGACTGTTTTCAAACATAGCTGTAAGCTTTTGATATTTCTTTTTAAACCGTGAGGAAGGTGAGGTGAAGGACCTCAACTGACAGTAATAAATAAGCTTAAGGGAAATGATTTCAGACCAAGTGACTCTGTCAAGATCAACGGTCTCTTCCAGACTGTGATATCGAGTGTCGTGAATGTAGCATATTTTAGCGGATTTCGACGCTTACTGACTCAAATAACACTAAATCAAGGTGCTCGTTGTGTCTCTTGCCAAATCCTCTGTATCTGCAAAGCATCCAGACAAAAACAAATATGCATGATAATACGAGGTCAAGTCAGGTCATTGACATGGAGGTTCTTTGTGCTGTGATCGCATATCAAGGCTTCTCGATAATTTCACGGGGAAGATTATCAACAAAAGCAACATCAGTAATAATAATAATAATAATAATAATAATAATAATAATAATAATAATAATAATAATAATAATATAATAATAATAATAATGTGTAAAGTAATCCAGAATGATGTCGGTATAAATGTATATTTGAAGTATAAATACAATAAGAGCTTTCGAGAACCTGTAGTTTCCCGAAGGCTCTCGTTTTATATATATATACTTTCAATATATATTTATATATATTTACTCCGACATCACTGTGGGTTTCTTCACCATTTTTGAGACTTTTGAGATAATAATAATAATAATAATAATAATAATAATAATAATAATAATAATAATAATAATAATAACACAATAACGTGCATAATAGAAATAAATTTCTTCTCTCAAATCGCAGGATTCTCAAAACCAGGGTTCGATCCTGATTTGAGGTAGAAATTTATAAATAAAATGATTGCGCTTAATTGATTTTAAAATGACCGTGACAAAGAATCTTCAATGCTTTCATATGTATTTGGGACATTCTTCGTTTCGAGATGAACTTTTTGATGATGAGACGCATCAACTTTGTCATTCCATTTCCCTGGAATTCCAGTCGTATTACGAGAGGCTGAGATGCATTCAGTGTTGCTGATTGCATAAGGATCATTCTGCATTGGAGACTTCGAGATTTTCGTAATTTTAATTTTTCATGGAAAAGGGGAATTTTTTATCAATATATTTCCTCTTTACAAAATCAACCAACTACTTAGTGACACAAACACTTATGACAAATTAACGAAAAATCCCCTCCAAAACGTCCCCACAGAATTTTTCATAAAAGTAAGATTAATTGGCAAAGACAAAAAAAGCATTGAACTATCGGAGAAATGTTAGCCAGACTCCTTTCCCCTTTCTTAGGCACATTTTCTCCCAGTCACATTAAACATTCTGGAGATTTCTGTCAGAAATTCAAAGAAGCACAAATACCACTTCACAACATAAAACTTTTAGGCTAAGATGTAGATTCCCTATTTACAAAAGTACCAGTACAGGACGTTCTACAACGTTTTTTCTTTAGGGGTCATTCTATAAACAAAAATTCGGGCTCAACATGGGCAGCCTTCAAGTCCTGTTGTAGCCAACCTATACATGGAATATTTTGAAACTGTAATAGTAAATGCAATAAAAGCTAAAGACATGCGGTAGATGAGATATGTAGATGAAATCATAGCATTTTAGGATGACAGGTGAGGCAATTTCAACGAATTTCATCCAAAACTAAATGCATCAGAGCTCTGCATTAAATTTAAAGTTGAATGGGAAACAGACAATAAAATTCCTTTCCTTGGTGTTTTAATAATTAAAGACGCGACAGAATACAAATTTACCGTATACAGAATACCAACTTTTTCACTTACATACATACACTATTTTAGTTATCATGACAGTTCTATGAAGATCGGCGTAGCTAGCAATTTCATTCTTAACAGCCTTACGGATTTGCTCCCCAGATATCCTAGAAAAGGAAATTGAACTAATCCGTAGGCAACTGTCATCTCTGAAATACCCTCACCATATAATTGAGAAAGCGATCCATAAACCTAACACAACATTCTACAGTCCACTTCAAAACAAGACTAGAGAGACGCCCAACAATAAAATTAAAATCCCACACCTGGATATTATTAAGACGTTGACACAGACACTTGGAAACTCTAACCCTTTTGCTTTTACCTACCCAAAAGCCTTAGCCAAATCCCTGATTAACGTGCAACAAAAGCCAGTCCCCAAAGACACTTGAGTTTATAAAATACCTTGCCTCGACTGTGACAAATCGTAAAACGCTCCCCCAGAGAGTAATACATCATAGAACGTCAGTACGGTATGGCCAACAGAGCTCAGCTATTTTTAACCATATAAATAACAATAACCACAGGATAAACTGGAATTCGTCACATATAATTTATAACAGCAATTATCGGTTCAAAATCCAGATGGTGGAATCAGCCCTGCTTAAACAAAGAACTACGATGAATCTTTCAAAAGGAGCATGGGACTCAGATATTACAGATAAAATCTTCCTCCAACCAGCTATCAACTCGAGTGACGTAACGGGAGACCTCTGGATTTCTTGGTATAAATACCGCCTGTCTGTATTCCTTACTTCATTCATATACTTGCCTGTAGAGGGAGGCAGTTTGGTCTCTGAAATATAGCATTTTTATGGGCTCCCTCTATTAAATGGATTTCTGTTTTGACAGAAAATATTTCACAGTCATTATATACATGTGTATATATATATATATATATATATATATATATATATATATATATATATATATATATATATATATATATATATATATATATATATATATATATATATATATATATATTGCCAGAAGTATTCACGTCTTTGCAGCCCTCTATGATAACTTACACAGAAGCAATACAGAGAAACATTTTAGGGAGTATTTTAGGGAGTGGCTCCCAGTTAATTAAGTTTTGCCCATAAAATTCGTCCGGATCAGTACTTTCCCTCACTAAGCCTCTTCAAAGCGCTTGCCTTAATATGTTTCATGACTTTCACTGGCTGAAGGATGCTTCTTCCCAAACAGAATCCCTGCTTCCCGAAGCCCACCTGAATGGCCTGCAGCAGGAATTAACGGGACTCGCCCACGACAGCCAAGACACCTGAATTACTCGGGACAATGAACACCGGCAAGAAACCGAGGTCATATGAGCACAACCTTGCCACTGAGCAATCGCTCATCTCTTGTCTGGCCGATTCACCGCCTTCCAAGTGCGACCTTAAAGTGCCACGTGTAGAAGTCCCCACTTGTCAGAGAGCCATTTATCCTGCAACCAAGGATCTTCGCTTAAGGAATAAAGTACTGCGCGGTGGAGAGTGTTCAGTCATTTATCCTACACTCTTATCTCATTTCCTTTTCCTTTTCCCACTGCACTGTGCTAGACCCTGAATTTTGTCGGCAATCATTTATCAAAGTAAAGAATAATTTAACTGAACATTGCTTGATGTTACTCCCCGGGCCTTCAGCATTCCCTTCTAATAATTAGACTGTGTTTGGCTTAACCAGTGATCATGCTCCTTTCTCCATAGACTGGCCAGCCCTATAAAAGCTGAAGGTCAGCTCAGTGGTGGCCCCCAGTCAGAAGCATCCACAACAAAGTAAGAACTGCAGTGGCAACCAACATTCGTAAGAATATATTAAATTATATATACATTACACACACACACATATACTGTATATATGTATATATAATACATATATATACATATGTAATATATATATATATATATATATATATATATATATATATGAATGCCTTTTACTGCAATACAGCAGTATAATATGAAGGAAAAAAGGCCCATAAAACATTATACGAACGTTGCAACCATATATTTCGAGCATTTCCTTTTGTGCCACTGTTCACAGGTCAAATATGGACAGATGATATGTTACAAGAGTATGTGTGTATATATGAGCTTTTCAGTCGAGAAACATGCCAAGTGCCATTTTTAAAATATAATAAATTAAATTTAAAATACCCATGGCCCAGGATGGCGCTTGGCACGTTTCTCGACTGAAAGACATTATATATATATATATATATATATATATATATATATATATATATATATATATATATATATATATATAAAGCATATGTAGGTGTGGCAGTAAGTCTCCGTTGGTATGCATAACAACACCTACACAGGCTTTGTATATATACTCTTGTAACATATCATCTGTCCATATTCTACCTGTGAACAGGGACACAGAAGGAAATGCTCGAAATATATGGTTGCAACGTTCAAACAGTGTTTTAAGGGCCTTGGGCCTTTTTATCTTCATATATATATATATATATATATATATATATATATATATATATATATATATATATATATATATATATATATATAATATATATATATATATATATATATATATATATATATATATATATATATTATACATATATACATATAATATATACATGTACATATATATAATGTATGTATGCAATTATTAATATATGATGATTACTTATGCGAGTACAGACTGAACTATCATTTTGTTTGCCGTATCTTTGGGCGATATTCCTCTCCCTACAAGCACTGCCACGGTTCAAATGCCTTCGTTAAAACTGAAAATTTTAAAAAATGGAGAAGTTAATTGGCACGAAAATATTTAAAAAAAATAGGCTATTACAGACTCGGAAACACTACAAAAATAGGGACTGAGGAGAAACATGCCCCATTACGTACTGATACGCCTATTTTTACCGTACAGCGTTAAGTGTTTTAGTATCGAATCGCTATAGAGTATAAAAAAAATGCTTTAATTGGTTTCATTAATTATTTTTTATACAGCGCGCCAGAAGGTTTTGACATATATGAAAAAAATATTATTTTTTTGTTAATAAAGAAAGACCTTGGAGTAATATTTTTATTTTATTTCTTTGTAGTAAAAAGATGAGAGATGAGATACCCAAAAAATCTGTAGCTGTGAACACAACAGCAAAAAATTAATAGCAAAAGGACAAAAGAATATTGCCATTAATTCTCTTATACGTTATTGCTTCTGTTGGTAAGGAATGAAAGTTGAATGACACACAGCGTAACATAAAGAATAAAAGAAATAAGTAACAAAATTGCAGAGAGACACTTTCTTTGAAGATTACGTCACAGCCAAAAATGAGCAATGTTCGAACGAAAGTTGAGAACCAAATATCTCTGGAATAAACTTTGAAAAACAGAGGAAAAAACCAGGAAAAAAGTTGATTACTGAGCTGATATAAACATCACTTCAATGCAAACAAAGTTTTTGGAAATTAGTGGAGGAAAAGAATGACAAAGTTGAAATGGATCAATAGGAAATCTAACATTAAAACTATATCTTACATTTTTCGGATGAAAGTCATAAACATTGTATGACATACAAAGAAAATGAACATATATTATATACATGCTATATAATATATATATATATATATATATATATATAATATAAATTGTTAGAAGTATCACTACTTCACAGCCCCCCATACTTCCTTGCTATGAGGCCCCACAAAGCAAAGGAGACAAGACCCCCCAGCTGCTCCTTTTTTAATTAAAAATTGACAATTGATTCGTCAGGGTCTCTGTACCGTCACTCGCTAAGCCTCTCCAAAATCACCTATCTTATCCGCTTTTATGACTCTCCAGGCCGAAGACTCCTCTTTCCAGGTAAACCCTTGTTTCCAGAGCTGACACATGAAATGCCAGCAGCGGAGATTCACGGGAATCGCGCTTCGAAGATCAGCACACCTGAACCGCCCAGGGCGGCAAACACTGGCAGAAAAGCGAGGTCATATAAGGCTGGCCAGGGGTCAACAATCACAGACGTAGACAAGAAACTGACCCAGTAACACGCCGCTGTGTGATACTATGTCACCCGAGCAAACGCTTACCCTTTGTGTGGCCTCAGCCTACCAATATAAGTGCCACCCTAAGTGCCAAGTGTAGAAGCCCCACTTGACCGAGAATCCATTGACTCTGCATCCACGGATCTTCGCTCAAGGGATTAAGGTAGTGTGTGGTGGGGGTGTTCGGTCATTTACCTTCTTCTCTTATCTCATACCTTTCCCCCCTTGTACTGTGCTTGGACCCTGAATCATTTATCAGTGCTAAAGAGTAATATACCCGATCATATTTTGACATCATCTCCTTCAGCTCTCAGCACTCCCTTTGTAAAGATTAGTCTGTGCTTTGGCTTACCCAGTGATAGTGTTCCTTTCTCTGTATTTGCAGAAAGGGTGTGTGTGTGTGTGTGTGTGTGTGTGTGTGTGTGTGTGTGTGTGTGTGTGTGTGTGTGTGTGTGTGTGTGTGCCGCTGAAGAACCATCTGCCTCCTACATCCATCAATCAAGCATTTCATGAAGTGTTACCCATCAGATTTCATTATTTACTGTGTGGCACTCTGTTTCTTTTAACAATGAATGATTTAGCTTGAAAGGTGCCAAGAGCCCAGCGTATACGGCTTCCTTGTAATTAGTCTAAAACTCTAGATCAACACTGACAAACACTCTGCTGAAGGAAAACACCACGGAGCATGAACTCCCGATTTCAGTTACCATCCTCATGACACTGTCACTGACACAGTGCATTAATCAGAAATAAAACTACCCAAGTTTGCAGCTGCTTTCTTCTCCAAGAATGACAAACATCGGCGAGTTACTGACAGAATGCAGTAACCCTGAAAGTTCAGTTATCAGAAAGGTAGAAGAAACTATATTTAAAATGAATGCAGCTGATGCAGCTACCACTTGAAAAACTGCATTATTATTATTATTATTATTATTTATTATTATTATTATTATTATTATTATTATTATGATTGGCTGCCCGGGGCATGTACCCTCGGGCGGAGCCTTCCCATCCAAGTTCTGTTTTCGTCTTGCATGCGAGCGGCGTTGTAGTGCTGAGGATGAAGAGAAGAATTTCGATCCTCGGATGCCGAATTTTGATTTGCTCGTAAGCTATGGGGATCGCTCGGTGCATGTCTCCTGGCTGCCGTGGGGAGGAGAAAGGTTTCTTGCGTAATGTTGAGTGTTGGTTTCTCCTTCCCAATGTGCAATGCTTCCAAGAGGCGTAGGCGGCGGTGGTCGGTAATCTGGTCAATTACTTCGATGTTCGTGATTATGTCTTTTCTTGCTATTCTCTGGTTATGGACGGTCCTGGCATGATTAAAGATAGCCCCCTCTTGGGAGTGGCAGGAAACCCTTTTGGAGAAACGCATGGTGGTCATACCGATGTAAGAACCGAGGCATCCTCGGACGGGGCATGAGTACCGGTATACCACGTTGGTTTTCTTCAAGGGGTCCTGCTGAGGGGGGGCTGGGTTGTTGCGCATAACCAGGCTGCTCGTCTTTCTGCTCTTGTAATAGATAACCAGATGTATGTTTCTGTTGGAGTCAACAGGGCTGACATTATTCTTGATGATGTTTTTGAGGGCGCGTTCGTCTTCTTTATATTTATGATGAAATTGCCCTTTGTAGAAGAGCTCTATGCGTTCAGGGGCATCGGGGCGAGGTTCCTGACGGTACCATCTATCGATGTTCGCCTTGATAGATTCTTCTATATCCCGGTTTGGGTGTCCATTGTCGACGAGGGTTTGGGCTACACGTTCCATTTCTCCGTGGGTGTCGTTCCAGGAGGAGCAGTGTGAGAGGGCCCTCCTGACGTAGGCGCTGATGGTGGAGCGCTTATACCTCTCGGGGCACTCGCTCGCCCCGTTCATACACATGCCCAGGTTCGTGTGTTTCGTGTAGACCCTCGTAGAGCCAAGAAAACATTTTATTTAACTAATAACAAACTTGAATTCAGTAAGCATAATATTCTCAAATTACCGTATGACGAAAGGTTTTTACAAATTCCTAGAATTTTAAAGCTTTTCAACATAAATGTTGTTTTCAGTAATTTTAATGTTAAGAGATTAGTGATAAAAAAATCTCCTAGAGATGTTTCTGGCTGCATCTATGGAATTCCTTGTAAAAAATGTGATAAAAAATATTATGGACAAACTGGAAAACCACTTTCACAAAGAATCAAACAACACCAATATTCTGTGAGAACTGGCTAAATATCGAATGCATTATTCGTACATATGAGAGATTTAGATCATCCTATTAACTGGAGTAAAGCAAGACCTATAGTCCCGTGCAATGACACAGATAAAAGGAATATCATCGAATCTTGTTTTATTGTCAAATAATGAAAGTGTTCTAAATTTAAGTCTTGGTTTATTTAAACTTGATGCTTTAATAATTAAAAAAGTTGTTGAAAAATATAAGCAAAATTGATATTAATTTTTATACGTTACTGCAATTTGAATGGGTAATATTCCGTTTTCCTTATGGATAAGTATATATTTGGATTAGTTTGTGACCGCGTGATCCCGGATTTGCCATGGATTAACCTTTTCTTTTTAACCCCTGGCAATTAACCATCTGGTATTCAAGGTTATACATGTTTTTGGATTTTGTACGCCTAAACTTTAGTATGTCATTTTGTTTGGTCTTGAGTTCAGTTTGTGATAGCTCGATCCCGGATTATGCTGGATTAACTTTCTGTTTATTACCCTTTGACAACTGACCATCTGGTATTTCTTGTTCTATTTGTTTACTTTGTAACCTTCTTCATATTTGTGTCTCATTTGTGCCCCGATGATCCGTCAATAAACGTGGAAGCGCTTGGTACTACTAAACTTCTGCCTGTCTTTTTCCTGTGGGATTCGCTTATACACTGAAGTCACGTGCATCTACTGTGATTTTTTAAGCATATATATATATATATATATATATATATATATATATATATATATATATATATATATATATGAAAATAAGAAGGCCCATAAAACACTATTTAAACGTTGAAACCATATATTTCGGGCACTTGCTTCTGTGCCCCTGTTCACTGGTAGAATATGGACAGGTGGAAAGTTACAATGGTATATATACAAAAACATGAAGGTGTGGCCTTAGGCCTCCGATGTTATGGAGGTGGCGTTTCTTAAGAAGGAGGAGAATGACCAAATTCCCTAGTGGTTTTTGGCCTCATTAGCTCCCGTTTGGCGATGGATCTGGCGGTCGCGTTTCTTGGGTCATCTTCTTCAGGAGGGGTTTGAGGATTAAGGTGTCGATGGCGTCCGATTTCCAATGTCCTCCTGACAGGTTCATATTGTTGGTTTGATTGATGATAGCAAATTCCAGCATCTTTCTTTTGTACGGACAGCTACTCTTGAAAACCAACTCCGCCCCACTCCAGTTAATGACATGCCCTGTATTTCTGATATGTAGGAAAATTCCCGAACTCTCCGAAGCGTAACGTACTGATCTTTTGTGCTCTGTTATTCTTTGCTAGAGCGATCTACCTGTCTCACCTACATAGATGTCATGACAATTACTACACGGTATCTTGTAAACTCCGGCTTCTTCCCTTTTGTTATTTAAGTATACGTTAACGAGCGAACTCCCGATGGATTTGGGATAATGGAAAATGAAAGGATTATTAGAACCGAGTTGTTCGGTGGCCTTTTGGATGTTTTCATCGTATGGAAGCTTTATTTTGTTGTTGAAATCTATTTGTCTGTTGTGAGTGGGACCTCTATAGTATATTTTATTCGCTTTGTTAATAGCCCTCTCGATAATGTGTGGTGGATAGAGCAGTTGCGTTAGGTGTTGGCGGATCGTGTTAAATTCTTTATCCAGGTACTCATTTGAACATATCCTAAGTCCTCTGAGGAATAAGTTGCACCCTACCATGATTTTTACGGAGACGTCGTGGTAGCTTAAGAAATGAATGTAGGAGACAGCGAAGGTGGGTTTTCTATATACTGTAAATGCATACCTGTTCTGTTTTCTTATGATCAGTACATCTAGGAACGGCAGTTTTCCGTCCTTTTCCCATTCTGTTTTAAATTTTATGGTCGGAACTAGCGAATTGTTGTCTTTCTTAGAGAGGAAGTTACAACCATATGAAGACCATTTTCCTCTTGGCATAGATAAAACTTTAAAACTTATCAACCTCTGTGTAACTAACAACATGTTTTCTTTCAATGGTAATTTTTACAAACAAAAATTTGGCTGTAGCATGGGAAGTCCCCTATCACCCCTCCTAGCAAACTTGTACATGGAATATTTCGAAACAGAACTTTTGTCGTCTATCAAACCCCATAATATGATCTGGCTTAGATATGTAGATGATATCTTTACTTTCTGGGACAATAGCTGGGGGGACTTTAATGAATTTTTTAATAGGCTAAATTCGCTAGTTCCGACCATATATATGGTTTCAACGTTTAAATAGTGTTTTATGGGCCTTCTTATATTCATATT
>JANJGK010005104.1:25000-51231 GCA_039081455.1 Macrobrachium rosenbergii
CAAAAGGACGAATTCTCTCTCGTTTCTCCTCTCTAGTTTCTAAGACAAAACTCTGACTGCACACAAATAAAGGCTGGTTATTTAAGGTCACATTATTCGTCTCTCTTTCAGATTCCGAATTTCTGAAAACTTTCTCGTAAACACTGATTCCCGAGGTTGGAATTGGGAGCATTAGTTAGGAAAACCTTAAGGAAAAGCCCTACATTAATCAGCTCCTTTTTAAGATAAGGGTAATGCCTGTGTGCCTGTTTGTTTATGCTCAATTTCTCGAGGTAATCATTGATCCTTTGTGCCTACGTCAGAAGGCGAGCAATGATTTTAATGTTGCTCTAAATTTATCATTGTAATTATGGACTATATATCAAGAGACGATCACGACATTGCTATTATTTTATGAGTGGAATTTCATTTTATACAACATTATGTGTCTTATCCAATGCGTAATTACTTTTCAGTGTCATATTTTTATGATACGAATTCTGATAAACACTTTCCAAGTTAATTACGGAATATTTCAAATCCCTTGTAATCAGAGATTACATAACAGCTTTAAACGCTGATAAAGTCCAGTGAAAGTTTTAATCAAAACTGATCGTGATTTAGTCGGATGCAGATTGTCAATATGACATGTAATTATAACCATAACATTCATATAATAAAAATATTTCAATACCTGAATTTTATGAATGGCATACGTATCAGGACTTTGTAATTTCAGTCTCTATGTTCAAGTGGGCGTGGAACCAATTTTTTTTAGTTACTAGAGACTATTTTAATTTAAATAAATCGACCGACGTTATCGTGTGTCTTTTGGTAAATTAATTATACGTATATACTAATACACACACACACAAATTATATATATATATATATATATATATATATATATATATATATATATATAAGGTATATATATGCATATATGAGTAGGTATGCATATATATATATATATATATATATATATATATATATATATATATATATATATATATATACACACGAGTATATATTACTGAAAGGACCTCATTCAAACTGGATGAATGGAGTATTTATTCAGAAAAAGTTACAAGCTTTCTTGGACAAACGGTCCACATTACCAAGTATCTGTACGAATACTTGATAATGTGGACTGTTTGTCCAAGAAAGCTTGTAACTTTCTTTGATTAAATACTCCATTAGATACCATCCAGTTTGAATGAGGTCCTTTTAGTAATTCTACTAATGCACAGAACAATTGTATATGAGATAAAGTTGCATATATATATATATATATATATATATATATATATATATATATATATATATATATATATATATAGATATATATATATAATATATATATATATATATATATATATATATATATATATATATATATATGTTATATATTATGTATACATACAGAGTATACATGCATATATATGTACATATACGTCAGATCTTGTAATTATATATATATATATATATATATATATATATATATATATATATATATATATATATATATATATATATATATATATATATATATATATATATATACTATACACAAAAGTGAATGTTTGTATATTTGTCCATATGTTTGTGCGCTATGGAAATCTGATCTGCTTGACTGATGTAGACAAAATTTGGCACATGGCCATCATTTGATCCAACTTAGATAATAGGGTAGATTTCAAACCCGTACCCGCTTCCCCGTCCCCCATTCCCCTTCTCTTTGTAACTTATGTACCAGCACCTGTTCTTCCTCAGAGGCATCTCGAGCGTGTGGTAAGGGACTACAGGAAACAGAAAATTGACGTGGGCCTGGACACTTGGCCCAGCCAACCAAGATAGACCCCGAATGATTTGTCGAAAGAGCAGTTTTGCCGGTTGCTCGTTGTTGCTAACTCGGAAAGCATATTTTGATTCGAATCCCTTGCTTTCCTCTCTTGCCCTTAGCTGACTCAGGTTTAATTAATATACGTGTGGGTTTCTTTATGCAAAATCGTGAATTTTACAACAACCATTATTTGGTGACTGGCACGTGATGCCGTGTATCGAATCACCTGGGTCGTGCCCCGTTTAATCTGAGAAATAATTTTAAGCTGAACAGGGAACCAATTTTAAAATTTTATAATCCATGCTTGCGTTTCGTAATTCATTTTGTTCCACAGATACAAAACCAAAGAAACTTACTGCTTTCCAGGGCATTTTTCCAGGACATGGAATCTAGAAATCGATATTCTTAAATTTTCCGCCCTGGAAAGCTCAGCTTTATCTCTGCTCCTTCAAGGAATGTCAGGTCCTTCTAACATCCCACCGACCTCCCGTTCCCACTTTAGACTTAAGCGTCCTGTTCTGGCATAAGGCCACCTAAATCAACACGATGAACGTCATGTAATCTTTGCATTTTGCGGGAAGGACAAACTTTAAATTAAACTAAAATAATTACATAAAACAGGACTTCTTTAAAGTAAGAAATTGTTTGGTTATTTAGTAACAGAAAAGCTCCACTTAGGAAGTTTGTATACTCAAATGTTTTGGGTAATAAAAGAAAGACCTAAGCCAACGATTGGGAGACACTTTTACCTCTTCCTTATATAAAATTGATTTGAATGTATTCAAAATATGCTGTAAGACTTTAGGAAGCGAAAACATTTCTTATTTGCAAATCTACCGAAATGGTAATTCCATGGAAATCACTTCATAAAGGAAGTGAATGGGCAATGGTGGTATATTCCCTCTACCGGGATTTCAGAGAAAATGTTTTACCGAACTTGTCTTAAAAGATCAAAATGTAATTCATTTGTTTATACATGAATTTGTATAAGTGATTATACAAAGTAAAGTATAGCCTTCTCAGCTCATCACAATAAATATATTTGAGAGAGAGAGAGAGAGAGAGAGAGAGAGAGAGAGAGAGCTAGGAACACCTCCCAGTAACTCTTGAGATGCAACGCTATAAAACGCCAAGCGTTCGTTCATCACAGACTCAGATCCATGGAAAATAGGATTCCCGGAAGTGGACGAACTCTTGTACCTGCCCATCACCCCCTTCCCCCCACTACCCTACCCCCAAACCCAAAATCTCTCTTGTTTGATCGATGACCTGGCGTCGCCCCGAGGCTGGATGAAGTCCTGCGTAGTGACTCGACTCCAAATCCCTCAGGAGGAATCCTTCGGAGTCTGGAAGCGAAATCCCACAAATAAGGATTCCTCCTTCCAGACTCTTCGCTGGAATGCAAAGTTTGAGACCATTTTCTCTTTCTTTTTTCTTTATTTTTACTTTCTCTCTTTTTCTTTTCACGCTTCGACGCCGTCACGTGTCCCGGGAAGAAGACTTTCACGGAGGAATGAACTTGCTCAGAAGTTCGCTGTGTAATGGCGGGAGGGACAAGAAAGGAAGTGCTGGCTGCTGTGTGTGTGTATATATATACATATATAAATAAAATACATATACATATGTATGTACTTATATATATATACATATATAAAAATATATATAGAAATAAATATACATATATACTGTATACATATATATATATATTATATATATTATATACATATATATATATATATATATATATATATATATATATATCTATATATACATATATACATACATTTATAAACATGTATTCATGTATATATACATATATATACATACATATATAAACATATATACATATGCATATATATACAGATATATATGTACTTATATATACATAGACATACACATATATGTATATATATACATATATACATATATACAATATATATATATATATATATATATATATATATATATATATATGTATAATTATATATATTCATTTTCAATCATTTACTATTATGAAACGACGAACGAAATATAAATCAATTGTAAAATTCAAGAACCAAATCACAACCAAAAAAACATTAATACCAAACCTCAAAAAAAAAAAAAATACATATATATATATATATATATTTTCCAAAGAAAAGAAGAAAAGTGAAAGACAAATCTCTCTTCCCTTTCTTTTAGAAAGCGAGGTCGTACATGCACGAAGATCCGAATTTTCTTCTTCACTGGAGAAAGTCGAAGATTTCTCCTCTCCGCGGATTCCTCTCTCTTTGTTATGCTGTTACTGGGTTCTCCTATTCCCCTTTTTCTGCTCTGCTGTTCTGCGTTCTTTATTTTCTCCCATTCAGTTTCTATCAAATATTTTTTTTAATCTTTCCTTCTTTCACAGTTCCAAGGAGACTTATTCTTCTTCATTTCGTGATTTCTCTGTTGTTCATATTTGGTATATTCTGAGGATTCTTGTCAAAACTTGAGGTCAAGTTCCCGACTTTTACCTCGTAATTACTAACCAAATTCTCTCTCTCTCTCTCTCTCTCTCTCTCTCTCTCTCTCTCTCTGACTTTTTCAGCTCAACTTTGTAATATTCATTTTCGATATACTGCGTTCATTATAATAGAATAATGGGTCTAGTTATTTGACGTTGCTTTCTCTCTCTCTCTCTCTCTCCCCTCGTCTGTCTGTCTGTCTATCTGTCCATGTATGCAGGTATGTATGTATGTATGCATGTATGTATGTATGTATTTATGAGTCTATTTGTCTATTAATCTTTCCATCTATATTTCATTTTCTATCACCTTTTTACGTTTTTTTCTTTTTATGAACTATCACGCCAACTCGGCTTATCACTGTGCGTCACCAATCACCAAGCAAGAAGAATCGGTGACTCAGCTGAGCTGAGGCAAAAGGTCTCATTTGCCACAAAAAAATGGATTCTCTCTCGCTTCAAAGACAATCGTCTGATGACACATCCGTCCAAACACAAACGCTTTCATATCAAAGGTTAATGATGTTAAGGTCACATTACTCATCTCTCTCTCAGATTCTGAAATTTTGAGATATTCTCGCGTGTACTGTCTGAGAAGCAGGAATTAGGAGCATTAGTTAGGAGAATATTAAGGAAGCGTTCTACATTAATCAGCTGCTTACAAGATAAAGGCAATGAATTGTTTGTTATGCTCAATATTTCGAGGTATAAACTCATATTTTTGTTTAAATCAAAAGGCAAGAAATTACTTTGATATTGCCTCTAATTTATGATTGTAATTACAGACTACATAACATTAAAAGGAAGCAAAATACGTTTGTTATTTTATGATTGAAATTGAATCGTATACAATAGTATACTTATCATCCACTGCATAATTATATTTTCCCTATCGTATTTCAATGATAAGAATTCCGGTAAACACTTTCGAAGTTAGTTACGGAATATTGCAAATCCCTTGTAATCAGTGATTACAAAACAGCACTAAACGCTGATAATGTCCAGTGAAATTTTTAATAAAAACTGATCATGATTTAATCGGATGCAGATTGTCAATATGACATGTCATAATCATCATTACAGTCATATTATAGAAAAACACATTTCATTATCTGGGCTTTATGAATGGCATAAGTATCAGGACTTTGTAATTTAAATTTCTATGTTCAGGTGGGCATGGAACCAATTTTTTGGTTATTAGATACTAATTTTATTCAAATAATCGACTGACTCTATAGTCTGTCTTTGGTAATTTAATTATACGTATATAGTAAATATATATATAT
The DNA here is from genome assembly GCA_039081455.1 of Macrobrachium rosenbergii. NCBI lineage: Eukaryota > Metazoa > Arthropoda > Malacostraca > Decapoda > Palaemonidae > Macrobrachium > Macrobrachium rosenbergii. The sequence goes on from JANJGK010005104.1 coordinate 30,597, forward strand.
ATATATATATATATATATATATATATATATTTATGTTATATATATACATATATATATAAAGTATGTATATATGCATATATAAGTAGGTGTGCATATATACTGTGTATATATATACACATTATTTACGCATATATATACAGTATATATGCATATATACATATATACACACACATATATATATATATATAATATATATATATATAATATATATATATATATATATATATATATATATATATATATATATATATATATAAATTATATGTAAATAAACACACACACATATATATACATAAACATATAAATATATATATATACATAAATATATGTATATATATCTATATACATATATACACGTATATATGTATATACAATATATATTTGTATATGGGAATATATATAAAGGTATACATATATATATATATATAAATATATATGCATATATAAATATATGTATGTATAGATAAATATTTATATATATATATATATATATATATATATATAATATATATATATATATATATATATATATATATATATATATATATATATATATATATATATATATATATATAAATCCGAACCGCTTGACCGATGTAGACAAAATTTGGCACATGGCCATCATTGACCCAACTTAGATAATAGGGTAGGTTTTAAACCTGAACCCCCTTCACCTTCCCCCATCCCCCTTCCCTTTGTAACTTATGTACCAGCACCTGTTCTTCCTCAGAGGCATCTCGAGGGTGTGGTAAGGGACTACAGGAAAACAGAAAATTGACCTGGGCCTGGAGACTTGGCCCAGCCAACCAAGACAGACCTCGAATGATCTGGGAAAGCATATTTTGATTCGAATCCCTTGCTTTCCTCGCTTGCCCTTAGCTGACTGAAGGTTTAATATACGTGTGGGTTTTATTTATGAAAGATCGTGAATTTTACAGCAACCATTGTTTGGTGACTTGCACGTGATGCCGTGTATCGAATCACCTAGGTCGTGCCCCGTTTAATCTGAGAAATAATTTTAAGCTGAACAGGGAACCAATTTCAAAATTTTATAGTCCATGCACATAATAATAGCTGGCCAGTTCTTTAGTCTGTCACATGTACTGTCCATGCATTGGTTTGTTGTGCCATTCCTCTGTTCTGTTTTTCATTCTCCTGTCTCTGAATATTTCTGGGTCTTCGTCTACTTTACCAATCCTTCCTCCCCTGCACTCCTTAGCCACTCGTCTTCACTGGTTTTCAGATATTGCCCCAGTGCTCTGCTCTCCGTGTTGACGCAGTCCTCTATGCTTGGTAGCCCTCTCCCAACTTCCTTTCATGTTATGTATAGTCTGTCCGTATTTGCTCTTGGGTGTAGTTCTTTGTGTATTGTCATGCGTTTCCTAGTTCTCTGGTAAATGCTGCGGAGTTCAGCCTTCGTCCACTCCACTACTCCTGCGCTGTATCTGATTACTGGTACTCCCCACGTGTTTATAGCTTTCGTTGTTTCCATTGTTGAGATTTGACTTGAGTATCGCCTTAAGTCTCTGCATATATTCTTTCCTGATTGTGAAGTTCATCTCTTGGTGTTTGATATCCTCTCCTTCTATTATTCCAAGGTATTTGTATCCTGTCTTATTTATTATTATTATTATTATTATTATTATTATTATTATTATTATTATTATTATTATTATTATCCTACAGCTGCGTGTAGATGTTTTATTCACGAATGAAAATTCTATTCTTATAATAATAATAATAATAATAATAATAATAATAATAATAATAATAATAATAATAATAATCGTTGAAAAATATAAACGAAAATTAAACCAGATTAAGGCTTGCCGGGCTACTATGTCTGATATAAGACCTCATCCATTTCTTTATTATTATTATTATTATTATTATTATTATTATTATTATTATTATTATTATTATTATTATTATTAATGTTGTTGTTGTTGTTATTATTTGGGTGGGAAACTCCCTTTCAGGCATGTAGTATTGAAAGTGATCGCTACATCAGCCATCAGTTTGTGGCTTGCGAGGAAATCTCGCCAGCCAATCAATGGCGCGCATTTCCTCCTCAGCCAATCAACGGTCAGCACACATTCAACGTCACCTTATATATAGAGCAGGACTCACAACGACTGACAGCCTAGTGTCTACTCGCGTCTTCCGGCGTGATCATGCTCAGAAGGTCCTGAGTGAAACGTAGTCTAGATCCCTATACCTTGGTGTAAGAATCTAGAACTCTAGATCAACACGAACAAAGACTCAGATGAAGGAAAACTCTACGGGGGATGAACTCCCGATTTCAATTACCATCCTCGTGACTCTGTAACTGACATACAGTAGTGCATAAATCAGAAATGAAAATACCCAAGTTTGCAGGTGCTTTGCTCTCCAAGAATGGCAAACATTGGCGATTTACTAACAAAATGCAGTAACCCTGAAGGTTCAGTTATCAGAAAGGTAGAAGAAACTATAATTAAAATAAATGCAGATGATGCAGCTATCACTTGAAAAACTGCATTATTATTATTATTATTATTATTATTATTATTATTCGGAAAAGGACCTCTATCAAACACAGCAGCAGGAAAACCATTCATTTTATGTTTATTTTTCTTCTAACTATTTTTTAATGAATTATTATTATTATTATTATTATTATTATTATTATTATTATTATTATTATTATTATTATTATTATTATCATTTGTGAGTAGCATATCTACACACAATTGAAGGGTATTAATAGAAAGAACAAATGATTTCAAATTAAAAAAACATATATTGATTCATAAAATAATAAAAAAATAAAGTAACAATGAAAACTTTCATTCATTTGACCACAGGGACAACTCCTGACCTAAATCTGATTATCAAAAACGTCTTCATCTTAAGTTTTAATATATCCTGTGAATAGTATTATTACATTTATACAGTATATATATATACACGGATATATATATATATATATATATATATATATATATATATATATATATATATATACTATATACACATATTATTACCAAGGCTTTACTAGACGTCCAAAACTAGGCCGGAGTTACCGCCTGTTAGAAGAAGTTAAGATTATAATAACAAGATAATATCTCTTATCAAAGAACTGGATATCCCTTTGCAGTATTAATATATTAATACTATTCTCAGAATATTTCAAAACTTCAGATCAAGACCCTTTGGTAATCAGATTAAGGTAATCAGTTAAGGCCCTGTGGTCAAATGAAGCAAAGTTTTTATTGTTCCTTTATATATAAATATATATATATATATATATATATATATATATATATATATATATATATATATATATATATATATATATGACTGATACAGTTGCACTATAGTTAGGAATCGTAATGGTCAGGGTAGTTATGATTTGCGCAAGCCCTTTTCGGACTTTGCACTTCAAATATATATAGGCTATATCTACCCCAGAGAGCTGGAACAATAACACCATCGGCCAAGCCGCTGAACCATTGTAAATAGAGAAGAACGTTTACTGGTACTGGAAAGTTTTGTGAAAAATCTCGCTACATTGGCGGAAAATGTCTCCTTTTTCTACAATGTTGTATGTGGATTATTAAAATATATATTGTTTCAATTTTTGCTTTCAGAATATCATAAAAATAAGATTTTTGAAGCGAGGGACAGTCTCCACGATTCAGTCAACTCTTCGTCTCGGCGAGAGGGATGTCCTTGGTGTCCCCTGTGCCAGGGAAGTTTGATTTTGCCTTGTAAGATGAAGGGAAAATTCTGTGAGTTTGTTATTGGCAATTTTTCTTCTTTTCTTTAATTTCAACGAAAAAAAAAGCCGACTACCTAACCTTTCTGTCTGACTCCTAACCCTCATCTAAAATATATATATATATATATATATATATATATATATATATATATATATGTATATATATACACACGCATATATATATATATATATATATATATATATATATATATATATATATATATATATTATATATATACACATATATTTATATATATACACAAGCATATATATATAATGTATACGTATATGTATGTATGTATATATATATGTATATATATATATATATATATATATATATATATATATATATATATATAGAGAGAGAGAGAGAGAGAGAGAGAGAGAGAGAGAGAGAGAGAGAGAGAGAGAGAGAGGCAAAATCGAGCTTCCCTGGCGCAGGGGACACCAAGGACATCCCTCTCGCCGAGACGAAGAGTTGATTGAATCGTGGAGACTTTCCCTTGCTTCAAAAATCTTATTTTCATGATATTTTCAAAGCAAAAATTGAAACAATATATTTTTTAACATATATGATACAACTTTGTAGGAAAAGGCAACTTTTCCCCCCATTTTAGCAAGATTTCTCAAAAAACTTTTCAGTACTAACAAACCTTCTTTTGCATTTACACTGGTTCTGCGGTTTGGTGGCGCCTGTTGCAGATTTTTTCGTTTTAATTCTTCCATTCGAATCATATATTTGAAGTGCAAAGTCCGAAAAGGGCTTGCACTAATCATAATTACTCTGCCACTTAGGACTTCTAGCTATAGTGCAACTGTATCAGTTACGTTAGGTGTGAAGACTTACTCGGAATAAAGGAAACAATATATACCGGGTGTTTCGAAATTAGAGGCCCCCCTCCACAAAACTTAAGTCTACCTTAGTTTTACCAGACCACTGAGCTGATTAACAGCTCTCCTACAGAGGGGTGGCCCGAATGATTAGACTTATTTTACGTGGCTAAGAACCAACTGGTTACCTAGCAACGGGACCTACAGCTTATTGTGGAATCCGAACCACATTATGCCGAGAAATGAATTTCTATCAACAGAAATAAATTCCTCTAATTCTTCGTTAGCCGGCCGGAGACTCGGACTCGGGCCTAGCGAGTGCTAGGCGACAACTCTACCGGCTCGACCAACGAAGAACTACCCCCTCCACAGAACAAATGGAAAGTTATGAAGTTTCCTGCTACAGCCTATCACCAAGTACATCATTTTAACCCAATAACCGTTTTCAATGGGGAGCAGTTTTGGTGCCCCAGTTGTCAGCTAAGAGTGCGGTCAGCAAAAATTTACGCCACCCAGACTGTCAGCAAAAAGCAAAAAACGCAACATGGCAACTACTCTCCCGGCCGCGCTATCTTTTGAGGGCTGGGGGACTACGTTTGGTTTTGTTTTATCAGTTTCTGTATCTTATTCCATATATATTTTAACACATAAAACTATTAACATATACATGGCCGTTCCTTTTCACCTCTGTCACGTATTTATACGTCTGCTCCTTTCAGCCATGATAATTACAATTAGTCCCTTGGCTATAGGATTATCAGAGTGGCGACATTTGGAAAATGACATTCTCTAACCGACACACGTGCATCGTTTCATGTATGGAAGTCTATTTGCTGTATATTAAACTCTTCCTTTTTGACGTTCTAGAATTTATAAATAATAGGTTACGACAATTAGTAATTCGAATTATAGTTGTTACTAATCATCAGATTTTTTATTTAACAGGCCATATAATGGTGTATATTCAAGCTGTTTCCAAAAGATCTTGCATTTTGTAGTCTGTAAAATCCAATTTTTGGGCTAAACCTAGGTTCGTGTTATGAATTCTACAACATCCAATATGTATGTCTGTTTTCTAAATAAAAAAAAAATTAAATAAAAGTTCACTGTATAGAATTTCGAAGTCGTATATATGTATATATATATATATATATATATATATATATATATATATATATATATATATATATATATATATATATATATATATATATATATATATATATATATATATATATATATCAAAGGCATATGCAGGTATCCTTGGAAGGTCATGATCTGTTGTTTTCATATCTCCTTTCCTTCCTTCCACCTGCATCGAGTTTGGTGGGTGGAACCACTCGAACATTAGTGTGAGAATGGTGCCTCGGATTATCCCCAATTCCTTGTTTCAGGGACAATGGCGGATTTAGCGATCTCCCTTTTGTACAGGCAACTTAAACGACTTTTACTTTCCCCATGACTTTTGACCGTCGACAAGGGAATTCCGAAGTGACCATCATCAATGAAAGGGGGAACTGGAATCTTTCAAAAGGACTTGTTATAATTCCAGGCCGTATATCAAGCCCATCAAATTCGCTGCGGGTGGGAGGAAACTAGAGCCATAAACAACAACCGGTCATTCCAGTCAATACCACCTACGTCGCTACCTTACAAATGTCTATATTCACCAGTTATCAACATCATATTCAAACCAAAATGACCACGAACATGTAGTACGTTTTAGACGATGCCACTTTTCCCAGATCTGATTCATAAAACCTTGACCTAAGTTTGGATGTCGTGTAGATGTGGCAGACATGTCGCCACACCTTTCCATGCTAGGTCGGAAACGGCAAACAGCTTGACACTTGCTCTGCGTATCTAACCGTGAAGACGTAAAATGAACTGAAATCTGAAGAACTCGTACATTACACTGCTTTGATCAAAAGGTAGGGTGAGGATGATCTAGTTTCCAATCACTTAAAATAAATTATACTAATGCCCAATATCTAGCCCAGACTCACTGATGAACATAAATGATACAGTGCGAAATAAAAAAAAAATACTGTTATTGACTCCTCCAGTGATGGCAGATTTGTAAATTAACTCGGCCTGGTCTCGGAAAGGCCTCTTTCTTCTGGACAGCCTGGGGAAGGGATAATTAGGATTTCATGACCGGATCGAAGTACCCCGAGTTGAGGAATGCAGATAAACTGTAGTCGGATTATATGTCAGGAAGAAGTTTGGAAACGTAGCTAATGACACCCAAATTGTGTGTACACTGTTTCTATATGCATAAATACACACTCATAACTACACACACACACACACACACACACACATATATATATATATATATATATATATATATATATATATATATATATATATATATATATATATATATATATATATATATATATATATATAAAACATCATGTTTTCTCTGTTCACTGATCCGTATGCTAAGTGTTCTTTTTATAGTGTTGTTAGAATTCTCGAACTTTATGAATTATCAATGCCAAATTGTTAGGTTTGAATTACTGTGTAGGACATCCGGTGTCCAAAGGAGGGTAAAAAAACAATACAAAGAAAACAATTCTCTCTCTCTCTCTCTCTCTCTCTCTCTCTCTCTCTCTCTCTCTCTCTCTCTCTATACGACAAAGATAATTTGATTGAGAAAATGGTGATATCGGTAAGTTTCATCATCTATTTTTAAAGATTTTCCTTTATCCATGCAACGAAGCTGCCACTGTTGTCAAATATGAAATCCTAGGCCCGGAAATTACTGGCAACCCGTTCACAATCATCAAACATCGACCTCACTTTCCTGTCTTGACCTTGTTAGCCTCTGTTGTCGTTTTCCTCATTCTCACTGTCGGATGGATTTTCAGCACTGTCGCTTGTGCAAGAATTTTGTACATAACTTTCATTTAGATTATGGTAGTTGTGTATTGCTTCATGAATGAAAGTTTGTTCCTTCTAGATCTAACCCTGTGGTCTGTGACATTCCAGAATTTATTCATAAGTAACGACAATTAATTATTCAACTGTTTATATATATATATATATATATATATATATATATATATATATATATATATATATATATATATATATATATATATATATATATATATATTATTATAAGGTGTTATAATATGTATATACATTTTATAAGTGTTTGTATATCTGTGAAAATTTTGAAGTTTTGCTTACAGATTCGTCATTTACTGTGAAGACGTGACTTTAAAATGTCTTTTTCTTGCAGATAAGTTATATATCATATAAACTTACATTTCTATGGAATATTTTTCCCTTTGTTCAATGTTTGAAGTGTCTTGTGAAATTCTTATCAGGTCACCACATCCTGTTTGCCGAGAGAGAGAATAAAGAGTTTGTCTTCCATATTTGCACAGGTGTCTGTAACTCGCATTAAGGAAAAAGAATTCTCTTATGTTGTCGTGATGAGCTGTCCCCCAATCGGCGAGTTTGCTATTACATATTTGTTCTCTGTGCTTAACATGTCGTTATTAGCTCTGTCTATGCTTATTCTGTTCGTAATCTGAGAGACAAAGAGGAACAGTAGATAAGTTGAGTTGCTTTGTGTCTAAGAGCGCTTTCATTGTTTGCCCAGCTGCATAGGCTCTCCAAAGAATTTGGTAAGCCCTGAACAGGAAATGTCCATCATGTAAGATAAGGGTATGGCGCTCTCACCTGTGTGTATTCATATACGTGTATACATGTGTATTCTGTAGAATAAGGAATTAGGTATTCTATGAATACCCTATGTGTATTCTTGAGTATTCTGAAAGGGCCTGTTGAGATTTAAAAGCGCAGTGTTTTTCTAAAGACTAGTTAGTCTGCCAGAAAGATTCCTCAGAGAAACATTCTCTCTCTCTCTCTCTCTCTCTCTCTCTCTCTCTCTCTCTCTCTCTCTCTCTCTCTGTCTCTCGATAATCCCATTTCTGGTTGTAAAAGCTCTGTTAAACTCACCCCAGGAGTGTGTTAATTTTGTAGAAGGTGATCAGGAATATTATTTTGTGCAAGTGTTAAGGATATTGTAATAGTGTAATAATTACAAAAGGTAATGTAGTGATTACTGAGTTTTGTAAAGTGATGTTCTTGGTAAAAGAGAATTGTTATTTTGAATAAGTCTTAGTGCCTTAGCAGTGTTTTCTAAAGATTGATATAATCTTTAGGCACATTTTTGGTGATTGGTATATTTCCATTTTTGCCTATTGCATTCTTATGTGTCTGTGCTATCACAGTATTATAATATATTACTACTGTGTTTTGCTAGTGATTTCTTAGCATTTTGTTAGTGCCTACCTGTTATTGAGATTTTGGAGAATGTGTATGTGGATTCCAGTTAGTAATATTTTGGTGACTGTTTGTAATGGTTAAATCAGGTATATACTTGGCACTTCAGTGATAGTTAATAGTCGATTCTTACCTAACCAAATTGCTTTCTTAATAAATTAAAGTTTTTGTGAATCATACTTGATTAAGAAATGCTTAAGTCTTACACTGTTGTCAATTAATGGTAAATCTTTTGAGATTGTGAAATTTACATATAACTTTTGAACTTAGAAATAAACCTGTTTGTTTAAAGTTTTTAAAACATAGCGTTTCATTTTGATCACCAGTAATTAGAGACATTAATGAGTATGTACAAGGTAAGTGATGTATCTGTTTGTTCACCTGAGACTTATCTAGGTAAAATAGAACCAGAGAGACAGTTACAGTGCTGGTTGAAGATAACCCATATTCCACTGGTCTGGATATAACTTAATAATTGTTACCTCATCCATAACTTGATAAAGTTACATTGATTTTCTCAAGTGATAAGTAAGTTTATGGGATCATTATACCTTTAGAGATTCAGTAACTCTTTGTTATGAGGTTTCAAGTATCTGGTCGATGTGAGGTAACTTTTGGTATTATTATTTGTGCAATAACCAGGTGCTTGATCACTTTGTGACAATATATATATGCATGTGTGTGCGTGTGTAAAGCGACATAAGATAATATACACAACTTCTCAAGTAATTTTTATGAAATGCTAAAATTAAATTGATAAAACAAATTACAATTATTGCCAACTTCAGCAATATAGAATAAATAAACAAGACAGTTTTCGGCCGTTATTCAGAATGAAAAACATCTGGAGTTCTGTCACATGCACTGAACTATTATCGTAAAATAATAAAACAGTCAAGTGAGTACATCTTTCATATTTCAGTCGGATTAATGTCAATAAACTACAATTACTTATCGTTTTTCATTTGCGCTACAGCTGGAAAAGAAAAACAGAGAAGAAAGTAACTCACGACCGATACAAAGTTGGATTGGATAGGATTATAGGCCTTCTACACGCTGCGTCAAAAGACCAGAATTCCGTGTAAGAGAACGATCCAGCTCAGCACTATGTTGCCTCGCTACATAGCGATGTCATCAAGTGACAGGCGACTTCCCGCATTAGATACAGAAAATCAGGAAAATTATGATAAAAGTGGGTTCGGGAGGAAGTTTTTTGTTTGGAAATGGTCAACAACATTTCCTTGGGCCTAGAGGAAACATATTTTAGTGGATTAACCCTGAAAGGAAGGCACGAAAAATCGCTTGTATATATACGTACTAAACGCCACAGACAAAACATTTGTTCCCCGTATATATACGTACTAAACGGCTCAGGCAGCGTTGGCGCACTACGTATATATACATACTACACAGTTAAAGGGTTAAGTTTCTATTAAGCTATTTTTCATTTTATATTTCTTGCATTTTCAGACTGAGTGACTGAGTTAGATACAGCCGTGGCTAATAACTCAGGGGAAATCACAGCTGAGGAAGTGGGTAGACCAAGAAAGTCTTTACATAAATTGGCGCTTGAACTAGAAACAAAAAGGGGAAAGAAGAGCAGTTATGGTGCATATCGTGAGTTGAAAAAATTTGGTATCAAGCCATTTCATGTTATCAGCAAGCTCAACATCACTCAGCAACAGAGAGAAGACCGTGCATCGTTTTATGGTTCATTTCTTAAAGATTGCGATGAAGCTGACTTTCTCCATGTTGCTGCGTCAGATGAATTCTTCATTTACACAATCAGGAAGCCAAATCATAAAAATGACACCATTTGGGCTGTAAAGTTGGATGATATCAGCGATGACATGCGCTATCGCCAAGTTGTGAAATTTCCTGAATGTTTGGGAATTTTTCTGTTTCACAGACAAACAGTTAATGTGGATCATGAAAGAAATTGGACAGTCATGGAATGGTGAATACTTCAGAGAAACTGTGCTTACTGGTGGAGTATTTCCTTTCCTCAAAGATCCTGAAAATGTGTTATCTGTTGAAAAAGTCACATTTTTGCATGGTAAGTTCGCTGCGTAATGACGGGAGGGAAAAGAAAGGAAGTGCTGGCTGCAGTTTTAAATATATATATTAAATATATATATATATATATATATATATATATATATATATATATATATATATAATTTATATTTATAACTGCAGCCAGCACTTATATACAGTATATATATGTATATATATACATATATAGCGAAGTCAGGCAGGGCAGCCGATCGAGGCTACAGCCTACCCCACCACCAAATCAAAGTCCTTCAAAAGAAGGCATCGTGTTTACCCCATATAAAAATGGGAAAAAAACACGTTAAAACGAAGAAGAATACATGTATATATACATATATATATACATGTATATTCATTATCAATCATTTACTATTATCAAACGATGAACGAGATATGAATCAATTTCTAAATCCTAATTGTAAAACCCAACCAAATTAAATTCAGGAACCAGATCACAACCAAAAAAACCAATAACAAAACTCAAAAAAAAAAAAGAAAAAATATTTCCCAAAGAAAAGAAGAAAAAGTGAAAGAGAAAAATCTCTTCCCTTTCTACTAGAAAGCAATGTCGTACATGCACGAAGATCCGAATTTTCTTCTTCACTGGAGAAAGTCGAAGATTCTCCTCTCCACGGATTCCTCTCTCTTTGTTATGGATGTTATTACTTTCTCCCTCTTCCCCTTTTTCTGCTCTGCTGTTCCGCGTTCTTTATTCTCTCCCATTCAGTTTCTATCAAATATTTTTTATCTTTCCTTCTTTCACAGTTCCAAGGAGACTTATCCTTCTCCAGTTTGCGTTTTCTCTGTTCTTCATATTTGGTATATTCTGAGGATTCTCGTCAAATCTTGAGGTCAAGTGCCCGATCTTTAACTCGTAATTACTGACCAAATTCTCTCTCTCTCTCTCTCCCTGAATTTTTCAGTTCAACTTTGTAATATTCATTTTTGATATATTACGTTCATTATAATAAAATAATGGGTCATGTCATTTGACGTTACTCTCTCTCACTCTCTCCGTGTCTGTCTGTCTGTCTATCCGTCTATGTATGTAGGTATGTATGTATGCATGTATGTACTGTATGTATGTATGTATGTATGTGTGCGTATGTATTTATGAATCTATTTAGCTATTTATCTCCTATCTATATTTCATTGTCCACCTCCTTATTATCGCTGTGCCTCACCAAACATCAAGCAAGAATAATGGGTGACTCAGCTGAGCTCAGGCAAAAAGCCTCATTTGCCACAAAAGGACGAATTCTCTCTCGTTTCTTCTCTCTCGTTTCTAAGACAAAACTCTGACTGCACACAAATCTAGGCTGATTATTTAAGGTCACATTATTCGTCTCTCTTTCAGATTCCGAATTTCTGAACCTTTCTCGTAAACACTGATTCCCGAGGTTGGAATTGGGAGCATTAGTTAGGAAAACCTTAAGGAAAGGCCCTACATTAATCATCCTTTTTAAGATAAGGGTAATGCCTGTGTGCCTGTTTGTTTATGCTCAATTTCTCGAGGTAATCATTGATCCTTTGTGCCTACGTCAGAAGGCGAGCAATGATTTTAATGCTTCTCTTAATTTATCATTGTAATTATGGACTAAATATCAAAAGACGGTCACGATATTGCTATTAGTTTATGAGTGGAATTTCATTTTATACAACATTTTGTGTCTTATCCAATGCGTAATTACTTTTCAGTGTCATATTTTTATGATACGAATTCTGATAAACACTTTTGAAGTTAATTACGGAATATTCAAAATCCCTTGTAATCAGAGATTACATAACAGCTCTAAACGCTGATAAAGTCCAGTGAAAGTTTTAATCAAAACTGATCACGATTTAGTCGGATGCAGATTGTCAATATGACATGTAATTATAACCATAACATTCATATTAAAAAATATTTCAATATCTGAACTTTATGAATGGCATACGTATCAGGACTTTGCAATTTCAGTTTTATGTTCAGGTGGGCATGGAACCAATTAGAGACTATTTTAATATATATATATATATATATATATATATATATATATATATATATACACAAATTTTATATATATATATATATATATATATATATATATATATATATATATATATATATATATATATATATATATATATATTAGGTATATATATGCTATATGAGTAGGTATGCATGTATACTGTGTATATATATATATATTATATATACATGCATATATATGTATATATATACTATATATATTTATATATACAGTATGTATATATACGTCAGATTTTATAATTATATATATATATGTATATATATAATTATATATGTATATATATAATTATATATATATATATATATATATATATATATATATATATATATATATATATATATATATATATATATATGGAGCCTCGATGGCTCAGTCGGTTACAGCAGCAGCTTCGGACTTCGTAGAGGTCTGGCGCGAGTTCAAACCCGCAGCCGACTGATCAGAGAGGCAGACACTTTGCTATCCGTGTAGACATCCCGGGATTATATAAGTAATCAACGGATAGGTTTGCTTAAAAAGCAAATGGATGTTACAGACTAAATACACACACAAAACAAAGCCACTACAACACCTTCTAAAAACATAACAAACATCTCACACGTCTCGAACTCTCGCCATACCCGCGCAATAACTTCTCGCTGCTGGGAAGAAAGGGCGTTGGGTCTGGTATGATACATGAAACATACGTACCGGGGTCTAAGCGATGTCAGGCAGGGCAGCCGATCGAGACCACAGGTCTACCCCAAAGCCAAATCAAAAAGTCCTTCAAAAGAAGGCATCGTGCTTACCCCATACAAAAATGGGAATAAAAGCATGTTAATAGAAGAAGAAGAAGATATATATATATATATATATATATATATATATATATATATATATATATATATATATATATATACACAAAAGTGAATGTTTGTATATTTGTCCATATGTTTGTACGCTATGGAAATCTGAACTGCTTGACTGATGTAGACAAAATTTGGCACATGGCCATCATTTGACCCAACTTAGATAATAGGGTAGATTTCAAACCCGTACCCCCTTCTCCTGCCCCCATCCCCCTTCCCTTTGTAACTTATGTGGTAACTGTTTGACCGATCTACACAAAATTTGGCATGTGGCCATCATTTGACCCAACTTTAGACAACAGGGTAGGTTTTAAATCAGTACCTCCTATCCCTTCCCTTTGTAACTTACGTACCAACACCTGTTCTTCCTCAGAGGCATCTCGAGGGTGTGGTAAGGGACTGCTGGAAAACAGAAAATTGACCTGGGCCTGGACACTTGGCCTAGCCAACCAAGACAGACCTCGAATGATCTGGGAAAGGTTATTTTGATTCGAATCCTTTGCTTTCCTCTCTTGCCCTTACCTGACTGAAGGTTTACTATACGTGTGAGTTTTATTTATACATGATCGTGAATTTTATAACAACCATTGTTTGGTGACTGGCACGTGTTGCCGTGTATCGAATCTCGTGCATTTGTCCTCGTGCTGACACTGGGTCGTGCCCAGTTTGAGAAATAATATTTAAGCTGCATATGGAATCAGTTTCAAAATTTTATAGTCCATGCACATAATAATCGATGCTTGCGTTTCGTAATTCACGTTGTTCCACAGACACAAAAGCAAAGAAACTTACTGCTTTCCAGGGCATTTTTCCAGGACATGGAATCTAGAAACCGATAATCTTAAATTTTCCGCCCTGGAAAATTCAGCTTTATCTCTACTCCTTCCACGAATGTCAGGTCCTTCTAATATCGCACCGACCTCCCGTTCCCACTTTGGACTTAAGCGTCCTGTGCTAGCATAAGGCCACCTTAATCAACACGATGAACGTCATGTAATCTTTGCATTTTGTGGGAAGGACAAACTTTAAATTAAACTAAAATAATTACACAAAACAGGACTTCTTTAAAGTAAGAAATTGTGTGGTTATTTAGTAACTGAAAAGCTCCAATTAGGAAGTTTGTATATTCAAATGTTTTGGGTAATAAAAGAAAGACCTAAGCCAACGACTGGGAGTCACTTTTACCTCTCCCTTATATAAAATTGATTTGACTGTATTCAAAATATGCTGTAAGACCTTAGGAAACAATAACATTTATTATTTGCAAACCTACCGAAATGGTAATTCCATGGAAATCACTTCATAAAGGAAGTAAATGGGTAATGGTGGTATATTCCCTCTACCGGGATTTCAGAGGAAATCTTTTACCGAACTTGGATTAAACAAACATGGAATCCTTCCAGTCTTTTATTTTGAAGCCTAAATCATCATATGAATATGTATACCCTTATCCTTTGCTTAGAAAAGGTTCCATTCGGAAAAGCTAAAGCCAATCAATGCTCTGCCTCTCTCTCTCTCTCTCTCTCTCTCTCTCTCTCTCTCTCTCTCTCTCTCTCTCTCTCTCTCTCTCTCTCTCTCTCTCTCTCAGAAGATGAAGTTTAAAAGTTAACGCTTACATCCAGCATGGCATATAAAAAGATATTTTTTCATGTTATTAAATAAAATATTAGTAGTTGGTCTACTTCATTTCAACCATTCAGTTTTGTTTCAGTATTTTACTGGATAATAAAATTAGTGTTTTAATTAACAACTATGTTGAAGATTATATATATATATATATATATATATATAAATATATATAATTATATATATATATATATATGTGTGTGCATGTGTCTGTGTGCATGTATATATATATATATATATATATATATATATATATATATATATATATATATATATATACACATGCATACATACACACGCGCACACACACACACACACACACACACACACACATATATATATATATATATATATATATGTGTGTGTGTGTGTGTGTGTGTGTGTGTGTGTGTGTGTACGCATACAAACAAGTGAAACTACATCCGCATTAGATCAGGTTCCACGCCGGCCATTCCACTCTCAGGTCGCAAAGGTCAAATCCCATCAGGTGAAGATCCTTTCAAACGAAATCAAGAAGATCAGTCAGGTTAGTGTCCTTTTCACTTCCAGACAAGTGAAGGTTAATGAGGGACCTTTCCAGATCAAAATTTGCAGTCACTTCACCATAACTGCCACACCAGTTTATTTCCAGACGTTACAGGTTTCCAAAAACAGCTGGGAAATGAGCTTTTGATATTTTTTTAAATTGTGAGGAAGATGAGGTGAAGGACCTCAGCTGACAATAAGAAATTTGCTTAAGCGAAATATTTCCAGACCAAATGACGCTGTCAAGATTAGAGGTCTCTTCCAGACTGTGATATCGAGCGTCGTGAATGTAGCACAGCAAAGTTTGCAAAGCATTCAGACAGAAACAAATATTCAGGATAATACGAGGTAAAGTCAAGCTGCCGACATGGAGGTCATTTGTGCTGGTGGTTTCATATCAAGACTTCTCAATAAATTCAAGGGAAAATTACCAACAAAAGCAACAACAGCAATGATAACACTGGCAATGATAATAATAATAATAATAATAATAATAATAATAATAATAATAATAATAATTGTGAAGAAATCTACAATGATATCGCTGTTACGTATACCTTAGTTTAACCAGACCACTGAGCTTACGTGGCAAGAACCAGTTGGTTACCTAGCAACGGGACCTACAGTTTACTGTGGAATCCAAACCACATTATAGCGAGAAATGAATTTCTAATACCAGAAATAAATTCCTCTTACTCTTCATTGGCCGGTTGGAGATTCGAACTCGCGGCCAGCAGAGTGCTAGCTGGGAACGGAACCCACCCCCCCAACGAGGAACTGTAAATATATATATGCAAAGTTTATACAAAAGATTCGCACTCAGGTGTGTCTGTGTGTGTGTGGGAGCGGAGAAGGTCTGTGTGTCTTCTGCAACAACAGACGGACCTGCAGCGTTAGGTATGCAGTGAAGTGCTGTTGCCAAAACACACCATAAACCTCTTTTAAACCGATTTTATAAAGATATACGCATCGTGACGCTACAAAGCAGTCGCTGTAACGAATTCCGATTTATTCAATGAACTAGTAGAATTTGTTGACAGTCAGATACAATAAATCAAGTTCACATATGTAAAGGAATTTAGCGCAAATTAACTTTTTTTGGATGTCGTAGTGTTTCACAATCCATACACAAAGAAGTTTGAATTCTCGGTATACCGAAAACCGACTAATGCAGAATTATGTGTTCATTTTTATTCCTATCATAGCATTCAGATGAAGAAAAATATCATTGTTAACATGGCAGTCGGGGCTCTTAAAGTTTGTGACCCACAATATTCAGATGATGAAACTGCCCATATTCGAAATACTTTTAGAAAGTTGAGTTACCCTACCCATTTTATTGAAGATGCTCTGTCTAAGGCTAAGAGACAACCCTTCACTCATGCAGAATGATCACAGCAAGAGATTCATAAGGCTTCCATATCATGAGAAATGAAAATCAACAGCCCAGTTAATCAACAGTACAGGTAATGTTAAAGTAGCTTTCACATATGAAAATTCAATCCAACGCAAATTCAATGAGAATAATAGCAACAGAATTGGTAGTGATAGTAACAACATAAGAGCCATAGGAGTATATTCTATAAAATGCAAGCTCTGTAATTTATTTTATTTTGGGGAGACAGGTAGGGGGAAGGACATAAGATTACAAGAACATAAAAAAGCGCTCAAAACAGCTATATTGCTAAAAATTGTTGGGAGAATAATCACGTCATGGATTGGGAGGGAGCTATAACTAAATACAGCAGTGGTCAAGTGGGCCACAGATAGTAGTGGAGGGGGCTTTGATAAATATTTGCAACACATTAGATGGCAATAAAGTCTTTACGCAGGAGGACAGACATACAGACAGGCTAGTCTGTCATTCCATAAATTTAAATTTCAAGCAATTTCTCGTGGCCCCTGATGCTGTGTCCCTTATCTCCCCCCGCACAGGTTGTCGAAGTGGCAGTTGTTGCAGAAACAAAGGAGGCACCGACGCTGAAAGTTGTTCACCACCCACCAATCACCAAGTCACAAGAAATGAGCACCGAACGATCGAGCGACAGCCGTTAAGAAGATCACAACGGTTGGCTCACAGATACGGGGAAACAGCCATTATGTAACTGCTATATTCAAGCCGAAAGATCGTTCGATATTTTCCTGGACTGTCACAAGAATTCTTTTCAACCTGTCTTTTTAAGATAAACAAGTATTTTTATTGTGTTGGCTGAAGAGGACCGTTGTGCAAACGGTCGATTTTATCCTTTTTGTACGTTGGAAAAATACAGCTCTCATTTACATTATTCTGGCTTTTTACACATTATTTCCGATCACAATATAGTGATGCACCACAGATAATGTAATGATGGGCAATACTGGAAGTGGACTCGAAGATAGCCTCTCCAGAAAAATCATATACACGCAAAACCACAACAGACCACATGGACGACGCACACCTGGAAGAAGCCGCAGGCGGAGAAAGGCCAAGGTCACGAGGATGGGGCTACAGAAGAGAAGAAGGATAATTAAGAGATTGAAGAAAGCCAGAACACAAAATTGGAACAACAAGGGCTTTAATTCCCTCCCCCATATGCATATGAATACAGCTGGACCACGTGTCCGGTCATTCTACGGATACCAGATGATGAGGACTGTTGGTCCTAGAAAGACTGTAACTTTTCCTGATTAAATATCACCGCTAGATACCATCTAGTTTAAATGAGGTCCTGTCAGTAATTGTGTTAATGCACAGAACAACTGTGTATGGGATAAAAGTTAATATATATATATATATATATATATATATATATATATATATATATATATATATATATATATATATATATATATATTATGTATATGTATATGTGTATGTGTATACATATATACATATATATATATATATATATATATATATATATATATATATATATATATATTAATGTATGTATGTAACTGTGAATATAAGATGACTGCTTGTAAGCGAGTTGACTGAGCTATCATTTTCTTTTTCATATCTCTGTTAGATAGGCCTCTCTCTGCAAACACAGTTATGGTTCAAATGCCTTCATTAAAACTGAAAAATAACACTTTAGAAGCTAATTGGCACGAAAATATAAAAAAAAAATAGGCAATTACGGACTTGGAAACACTACAAAAATAGGGAGAGAGCAGAAAAGTACCCCATTACGAACTAGTACGCCTATTTTTATTATATAACCTTTTCAAGTACTTCAGTATGGAATTCCTTTTGAGCAAAAAAAAACTGCTTTAATCGCTTACATTAATAATTATTTACAGAGCGTCTGAGGTTTTTGACATACATGAAAAAGAGAGCAGTTTTTAAGTAAACAAAGAAAGGACTTGGGATAATTTTTCGTTTTGCTTCTTTGTAACAGAAGGGTGAGATGTGAATTCCACATAAAACCTCTACCGTTAAATAGAACAGGGAAAGATAAATAGCAGAAGGACAAGAGAATATTGTCCTTAAATCTCTTATACTTTGTTTTATTGGTAAGGAATAAAAATTTCATTACACGCAGAATAACAACGCATAAAGGATCAAAGATAACGCAACAGAATTACAAATAAAGGGTTTCCTTAAAAATTACGTAAAAAACGTGGATAAAAATTAACAATATTTGGTGAGTAAATGTGAAAAAGGAGAGAGAAAAAAAAATAAGTTGATTATTGAGCTGATATAAACACCACAGTGATACGAACAAAGTTTTCTGAAATTAGTGAAGAAAAATAATGACATACTTAAAATAGATTTATAGGAACATCTAATATTACAAGTATAATTTAAATATATAATATATATATATATATATATCCATATATAGAATAGTATATCTATATATACACATGCATATATATATATATATATATATATATATATATATATATATATATATATATATATATATATATATATATATATATAGTGTACACATATATAACATATACACAAACACACATACTATATATACAAATTATATTATATATATGTACATATATATATATATATATATATATATATATATATATATATATATATATATATATATATATATATATATATATATACATAAGGGTACCAAAGGGGGTGGGGGTGGGAAGGCATTCCCCGAAACGGGGTTAATCACACCCAACTTCAGTATACAAATGACTGACTATAAGGAAAAGAATACTGTGGGGGTAAGACATCACTGTCACCAATGGGGGTGGGGTGGGAAGGGGGGGGTGACGTAAAAATAACCGAAAACGACAGATATTAGAGTCTAATCCATAGTTTTTAAAGTCGCTGAGATGAATAGTGACACTCCGATACCCTTTATGTCCAAGTTCAGCCAAAACAGGAATGGGGGTAAGAACGAGTGAAAAATAAAATGTCAAAAATTCTGGGCAATGTAACTGAAGCAACAATCTTAACAGAGAGAGAGAGAGAGAGAGAGAGAGAGAGAGAGAGAGAGAGAGAGAGAGAGAGAGAGAGAGAGAGAGAGAGAGAGTTTTCCCGGGCAGTGCTTGGTTGGCAAGCTAGTACATATATCTTTCTATATATACATACATACATATATATGAAAATATATATACATATATTATACACGTATATATTATCATACACATATAATTTGATTATTTAAAGAAGGATATAGTCGAGTCAT
>JANJGK010005106.1:0-30000 GCA_039081455.1 Macrobrachium rosenbergii
GCAGCCGTTCTGGGTCGTTTGGGGACAGAACGGGAAAAACAAGGCGTTCAGAAAGAAAAAGTGGGGCGATTCCCTTAGGAAGGCACTGTCCGTAACGTTACCCTGTGCAGCACAATGCAGCCACTGCAAAGATTCGAAAGATACACATTTATTTCTCTGACTTCGGTTCACAACGGCAATGTTTTCTATCATTTACTTTCTGGCCGATTTCAACTTACGACTGTTTTAAATTTCTGCCCGTCATTTAACACCGATGGCCTGGTCAAAACTAATTTAGTCATAGCCCAATAATCCCTCACGTTATGGCAATGTTTAACTGATTTATGACTCTCGCTCCTTAGATAGTCCTACAACTTGAATCTTAAGCCTTCAGTGTAATAAAGTCTTAAAATGCAAGAGCACGTATCAGCTGCGTCGTTCCAGTTCTTTGAGGCCTGTCTTAATTTTTAAAATGTGCGCGTTTCCTACACATTTTAAATTCTCCTCTCATTTTGTCCTCGAGTTCTACAGCCTCCTTCTTATATCGTTCTTGGAGACTGCAGGCCACTTACATTTTTCATCTCCTGTTCTTGTTTTTCTCGTAAAAAAAAAAAATAACAAGAGGCCAATGGGTGCCAATGCTCACTGAGTCACTATGCTGCACTTTCAAGAATATGATTAAGATTTTTCCAATTACTTTTTATATACAACTTTAATTCTACGGTCCAATCTTGGTTCCTCGGGCCTTGACTTGAGCAACTTGAATCTTTACTACATGGCGATGATTTCATACCAGTCTGACAAACAGTAGTCTTGTTGTTCTTGCGAAGAAGATTTTTCATGATTTTTTCCTCTATATTCCAGTGTAAAACTTTTGTCCCTCCATAATGTCTCTACCCGAGCACCAAGGCCATGATTTGAAAAAGCTTCTGCAAAACACAAGGTTTTGTCGTTTCTGACACAACAGTTCCGGAAAAGATGATTTTTACATTACATTAACACACCCCGTTTTTATTTTTTCGTAATCATCTCATTGCAAAAGAGCGTAAACCTTGCGTAAACTTTCCCTCCCTACTTTTTTTTTTAACAAATTTCAGTCTATTTTACCCAAGAATGCGTTTTGTAAAGTTTGTTTCAAACGGATTCAGTGGTCCAGGGAAGCTGAAAATGTGAAAAGTTTATACATACATACATAATAAATATATACACAAAGTTTGATTAGCAAAACACAACTTTAAGCTCAGGTAAGCTAAGAATTTCACCGGAACCTTTCACTGAAAAACAGCTTAAAAATCTGTAGTTTTACAAGGTATGAAAGGAGTGTTATATCTTGTAAAGGAAGTCTCTCTCCTACAATTCTACAATGAAAGCTTTATTCAAAACACTACATATATGCAAATCTCCTATAACAACAATTACCCAAGGCAGTCAATTATGTCACTAAGATCATTAGGGACATTTGCATGGTATCGTCAAAATGGAAAACTTATGTATAGTTCCAAATTATGATGCCTTAGACCAATTACTTAAGGAAAGTACGATAAATAATCTCATTATTCACCAAAATTACGTTAAAATGACTGAATGAATCGCATTACTCTTTCTTCTCCAGCTCTTCCTCTGATTAGGTAGATTACCTTACCCGAGTTCAATTACACGCAATTTCCACCAATAAGAAGGAGGGAGAGCAAGAGTTTTCTAACTGCTGATTCTTAAATGAGCCCCAGCATAAAAGCTTCCGTAGCACAACAGCGGTACACACGCAGAGGTACTTCAAACAAAATGACCTACACTACAGTTTCCGATACCTACTTATTGAAGGATAAATCTGAGTACATATGGGGAGAGAGAGAGAGAGAGAGAGAGAGAGAGAGAGAGAGAGAGAGAGAGAGAGAGAGAGTGTGTGTGTGTGTGTGTGTGTGTGTGTGTGTGTGTGTGTGTGTGTGTGCGCGCGCGCGCAAGCGCTTTTCATAGCCACAATGACCTTTTAAATTCTTGACTTCCTCACATTTTTTTGGATATAAAAGGCAACATGTTCAGGGTTTAGGATAACTGGGGTTTGTCCTTAAAGATAGACTAGGTCCTTGTATTTCCCTTCCGATAACTTAGCAAAGTGGTGTGGGCACTCTCGAGAGGCTTGAAGCTCTTACGGATCCTTGTGGGAAGTCTTGTAAAGTATAGCATTTAACATTCTTGGTGATGCAAATCTACCTGACATTGGTCCAGTCAATTAGTGTCCCTCTTCACATGTGCAGATCATCAATAAGTATCTTTCTCTCGAGCAATCCTTCCAATCCAATATAGATGATGACAGCATCACTTTCCCATCACAGGGATCTTTGCAAGCCATACGGATTAGCATTGCAAGTTGGGCTGGTACGCTAATGTTACCAGCTTTACAGATAGCATGTTCAATAGTCCTGTCCATGGAATCCCATTCATTTTTCCATGGTTTTTTCAAAGTAAAAGAAGGCTAACTGTCTCAAGCTATTTGCTTCTTCCTGAATGAAGCAGAGGAATACTGCTGGAAGGACTGAATTTTCATTCTGACTACCACACCCATCCAAAAGAATGCTGTCTCCTCTAAGCCACACTTAACTGCTTTTCGACAATGTGATGCAGACATGAAACAGATTCCATGGCACTTCTTCTAACCTGACCTTCATACCAAAAGTAGCACTGACCAGATTTGTTCCCTAGACTGTACACAGTGAAACTGAAACAAGGGACTCGGCGTTTGTGAAACAATTCTCTTCGCGTTGAAGTGAGTAAAAACAGTACCTGTTGTAAGTCATAACATGCAGCGAGAAATCTGGCTTTCTTTTCAGCTTTGAACTTCATATTTGTTTCATAATTCTTACAGCATCCTTCTTCTCGAAATGTCTTTTGTAGCGGTCATGTAAACATTCTCCCTCCTGTTTTGTTGTTCCTATAACATTCACATTATTCCTTTAAGGCCCTTCTTTGGTTTAAGAAGCATTACCTTCATTCTTCTAATTCCCTTCCTGTATAGAGAGAGAAATGGGATAATCAGTGTGCTCTGTCTGATAAAGTTCATGCTTTTTGTGATGGCGAGGTTTGGAGGTAAGTACTGGCTACTTTGGTCCTGTTTGCAGTAATGAGACTTAATTCTAGAAAATCTATTGATATGTTCCCTTACAAACACAATTAGCTTTTCATCTCTTCTTATTTATTGCATAACGCCCACCACGTTTTTCTGGTGCCAAATTCCATCATCACTGATTTCCTTCAGTGTCGTGCGGACATGTCTATCGGATATGCCCAGGTTACTGACACATTACTTTGCAAACATGATACTGGGTAGAAGTTCCTCATTGGACGGGTGGGTACCGTTCTCAGGTAGCACTCTGCTAACCCCGTGTACGATTCTCCGACCGGCCAATGAAGATTAGAGGAACTTATTTCTGGTGATAGAAATTCATTTCTCGTTATAATGTGGTTCGGATTCCACAATAAGCTATAGGTCCCTTTGCTAGGTAACCAGTTGGTTCTTAGTCATGTAAAATAAAAATCTAATTCTTCGGGCCAGCCCTAGGAGAGCTGTTAATCAGCTCAGTGGTCTGGTTAAACCAAGGTATATTTAACTTTGATACTGGGTACTGGCCTCAATATGTAAACTGGTCTCAATGTGTAAACAAGTAAAAAATGCGCTGAAGCTTCTTCGGCGCAACCGAGTTTTCTATACAGCGTATAATCAAGGCTACCGAACATAGATCTATCTTTCGATGATCTCGGTATAATGCTATATAAGCCGCGGCCCATGCAACTTTCAACAACGGCCCGGTGGTGGCCTGTCCTATAGCGTTGCCAGAAGCATGATCATGGCTAACTTTAACCTTCAACAAAATAAAACTACTGAGGCTAGAGGGCTGCAATTTGATATGTCTGATGGCTGGAGTGTGGATGATCAACATACCTATTTGCAGCCCTCCAGCCTCAGTAGCTTTTAAGATCTGAGGGCGGACAGAAAAGTGCGGACGGACAGACAAAGCCGGCACAATAGTTTTCTTTTACAGAAAACTAAAAGTACTGAAGCGTTTGGGTCTCGGCACTACTTGTTGGCTTTTGTACCTTGATTGGAATTACATGCTGAGAAGCCCAGTATCTTTGTCTGGACAAGTCACACTGGTCGAAAAGGCACTGAGAATCTGAGACCGCTGTTTTGGCGAGATGAATGAGCAGAAGAAACAGTCTCTGCTGACACTCACTTGATAAGCGATGGAGTTCTAACTGGTATCTTGCAAGTGTCTCTTTTTCCAGTTCTTTCACTACTGCACGTAAGCGCGAGTTCCTGTTCTTCTTACTATCTTTCCGGACAGACACCTTTTATGATCTTTCTTTTTTGCTGGAGACTGCCCTCTGGCTTCTCGTGCCTGTCCTTCAACTACAAAAAATTCAGGAGAGGGTCTTTCCTGTGGCATGAGGCTCCTAATATTAACATCTTCAACATTTCTTTGTGAAGGTTCTAACACTAGATATTCTAAGGAACTGTCTTCCTTCTCTTCGGGTTTCTAGTCTGGGTCATCATCAGAATCAAGCAGATTTTCCGTTTGAGATTCATTCCATGTTAACTTGTTGCCATCCAATCATTCCTTTCCAATTTCGCCAATGGTTCAAAACTACAGCTTCCTAATTGTCCACGTAATGTAGGTACTGAATTACTCCCTCCTTTGTGTTCCGTTTTAGCTAATGGCTGTAATTACCTACATAAAGTTAATCATTCGACTGTCCAAATATCGTAAAGACACTTCTCACCAAATATTTGCGCTATTCATACTCAAACATATCGAAATATTAAATTTTAAAAGCCCTCGATAGTCCTTACGGTAGTTATAGAATTTCAAACAATCGTTTCATTTATCTATATTTATACATCACCACAAAAAAATGTGGCAAATATAATTTGAAATATGGAAAAGGGACAGATATTACCCGAATGATGAACATTTTATGATACGACACTTAGTAGCAATATCTTACGTGTAAATATTTTTTATCACGCAATATGGGAAAGAGACAAATATTACCTGAATGATGAGCATTTTATGATAAGGCGCTTAGTAGCAATATCTTCCATGTGTAAATATGTCATTTTTTTCACGCAGTGTCCTATCCGGGATATGTCACTTTGAGGGATTTATTCTAGTTCTTATGCGTCATTTGATGTCTCTCGTTTAAAAAGACAACATTTTGGCTTGAAAACTTTAAAAAAAACGGGGGGGGATACACATGTTCGTCAAATGAGGGACGTGTCACACAAACGTCACACAGGCATGTAATATCTTACATCTTTCATTAGATGAAGAGTTTTCAAGAGATTATTAAATGGAGTAAGTGATAAAAAGATTAATGCGACGGAGAAGTTAAAAGTTAAGTATACCTTAGTTTTACCAGACCACTGAGCTGATTAACAGCTCTTCTAGGGCTGGCCCGAAGGATTAGACTTATTTTACGTGACTAAGAAGCAATTGGTTACTTAGCAACGGGACCTACAGCTTATTGTGGAATCCGAACCACATTATAGCGAGAAATGAATTTCTATCACCAGAAATAAATTCCTCTAACTCTTCATTAGCCGGCCGGGGACTAGAACTCGAGCCTAGCAAGTGCTAGCCCACAACTCTACCGACTCACCCAACGAAGAGCTGTGCGACGGAGAAGAAATAACAGGATTGGAATTTTAGGAATATGAGCTTTCAGTATTTCCCAGTCACACTAACGTTCTCATACTAGTTTACTTCTAAATGATCAGAGCTACAGAGTGAACGATGATAGTCTACAATTGAAATAAAATTTGAAAAGCATTCCGTAAACAGTCCAGTTCTGTTTATTCTGAAAAGACGCAAAAGAAGAAACCAAACAGGACGGAATTACTCAAAACACCCTCACCGAAACACTGCATCCCACCGTAATGAATTCTTCAACGAAGCAGTTTCACATCAAACTGTAGAGTTCAAACTATATAATCCAGACTACCTCCCCCTCTGCACTTGAAAATGGTTACCTCCTCCTCGGGCCATCGTGCCCCTCCACCACTGGCCCCACTTCGGCACCCGTCTACCCCCACCCCCGTCTCCTCCAGTCTGTCTCCCAGTCGTGCTCATTCCGTTAAGTAACCACTCGAAGGACCCGACCACTTACACTCCGTCGAGGGCAAAGAAAAACATCCAGTCAATTTGTCCGTCACGTGACCCCCTCAGGCAGAAAACAAGGGTAAAGGCGGGTTTTTCCTTTGGTGTGTCGACACAGATCAATGGCTGGAGCTGATGAGTGAAACCGAGTGAGAGAGGGACTTCGCCACACCGACTACATCCACTGCCGACCAGACACATAGAAACAAGCTCTATAGTAACTCAGACAATCAATGATGCTTAAAAAGTCTAAAAAGACGCAACAGATAGAGAACTCTAGAGGTCACTGTGACAATACAGACCGACAATCTAGCACAAAAATCTCAGTAACTCAGCTGATCAATAGGTGTTAGTAAGGATTAAAAGAAAGAGAGAGAGAGAGAGAGAGAGAGAGAGAGAGAGAGAGAGAGAGAGAGAGAGAGAGAGAGAGAGAGAGAGAGAGAGACCCTCGTATCTCAGTTAATTAAGTTAACCATCAAGATGAACTTATATTGTTTTCCAATCACTTCCCGTTGTCGATTATGCGGACTGTCAAAACCTCTCTCAACAGGAAAGAATTAGGCGGCTAAGTCAAGCATCAATAATAATAATAATAATAATAATAATAATAATAATAATAATAATAATAATAATAATATACAATTAAATGTACTATATTAATCACAGCAGATCAAGTTCCTACGATCACTATCCTTTCTTTCACCAGTGAGTAGTTTCCTCTACGAGTTACGAAGGCTTCATCAAGAGAAGAACAAAGCCACTCCAACATTCATCCTCTAATTACTGATCAAGGATGAATAACTATGCAGAAAACATTCACAGCATCAGTCTTATCAGTGGCACACCAAACACCTCCAGCCATTCTGGAAGATCAGTGCACCTGCAGATCATTTCATGAACTCAGTATTTTTCGGTGACATCAATCCTATTTTATATATATATATATATATATATATATATATATATATATATATATATATATATATATATATATATATATAATGTATTTTTTTTTTATAAAATAGGCAGCTTTCTTAAGATATCGGTTCAAAGCTCTCGTACGAAAGATGCTAAGAAAAAATCTCCTGAAATAGAATTTATAGAAAATAACTAATGTGGCTGGTTTAGCTATATATTTTCTAGTACATCTGATGTATTTATAGGTGCGATCTCAATTTTCTTGAAATTCTTTGAAGGTTGTTTCTTTGCTTACTTTCCCTTCGAGAATATAGTCAAGCAAGGTGTCCTCTCCTTGCTTATTTATATAACTATTCATCATGAATTATGAATGATTTAGTATCCGTTATCATATAGTCAGCGGCGCTCATTTTCCCTCCATTCTTTGAAGTGGTAGCTTGGCGACAAAACTTATAACCTGGTTGATTTTGTCCATAAAATTATGAGCATTATGATAATAATACAATCATCGCGGATGTTTCCGGCTATGGAACCTAAGCAGCAAAGGCAGAATAAAAGAAGTTACAGCATCGCAAGTTAGAAGATCGAGGAGGTTGAAGTAACTGCCGGTTGAATACGGAATTACTTAACAACACCCACTGTCGTCAAAACTACTGCACAGAATTTTTGTCGTCATAAAACTCTCGTCTAATCGTTTTAAAACATTGTTCAGTACTCTTGGGAGTCTAATCATTCGCGCCGTATACGTGTCCCCCTGACACGCAATCGACGGCGCAATTTGGAATGACATGGATGACATGAACTTTTTCGATTGACTTTTTGATACCATGTATTTTGCTCTGTACCCTTAGCAAATTCTGTAACATGCAACATTGGTTGCATTATTAATTTAGAATACCTTCTCTGATCGCCGTTCTGGTAAGAAAAATTATTTTTGTAATTCAAGGATGACGGAAAATGTTCTAGAAGCGTCCCTAGACTTGACCATAAAAGCTGATGTCGACCAGCAATCGTCCTTCTTTCCTAGTTAGTCCTTCTACAAGTAACACGCTGCAGGTGTGATATTAGAGAACCGGTGCTCCGGAGAGAGGTACGGTATGCTGTGGCAAAGTCCAGCGCTACTTCTTAACCCAGTTGCATCTAAGAAATCCTGGAAATTAGAAAGACACCGTGTGTGTCAGAGGATAGGGTGGTCAGGGAAGGTAGCCTAGAATTCTGTTTCCAAGCAAGCCAGTAAGTGTTATTTACTCCAATTTACGAACTTTAGTGAAACTTGCCTATGTCCAGAAGTGATAAATTGCTGCTAGTTTTGCCTTTGAAATATGTACGTTTCCTTTGGTCACGAGGCCAACTTGTTAGCATGGCTGTTGCTAGGTTGTGTTAGTTTCGTTGTTGTTAGATGTTAAGTAAATGCGCACAGCCTGGGCATTAGCAGAGTTTAATTTTTGGATAAAATTGTAAAAATCCAGCTAGTTTGTGTAATCCAACACCTGAATCTGAAGTCGTGTCTTTAGAACTGCGCATCCCAAGCCTACAACATCCTGGCTAAGAACCAGTAAAATCATACAGTCCGCTAAATACTGCCAAAATTTCTTAACACCCACAACAGTACTTCGATGTTAGGTCCGTCCGCCAGCCCCGCCTTCCTAAACCCTACTTCAGAAAACTGCCTCTTTCAATTCTATTTTTAAGGTAAACATTCGCAAGTCTATTCTTAAATCTTTTACAAATTATACAATTTACTGATTTATTAATATACAACAATTTCATCACGACACTGAATTTATAAGCAATAAAATCATTAATGATATCTGTAAAAACGTCTACATTTTGAAACGAATTGTGAATGAACTCCCGTTTTTACATGCTTTTAATTAACTTGGCTCGTTTTTACATGCTTTTAATTAACTTGGCTCCTGGAATTTGTCTGTCGTTAAATCTTCTAACTCAATTTTCGACTATTCCCTTCGTCTGATTGACTTGAAATTTGCATAATTACTCAATCCCGGTGACAATACAACCTTGCATGATCAATAAGTAAGCAGTGACCTCTAGTGACCCTATAGTGTATGAAACTTCGGATATTTCACAACTTCTCTCAGTAAATAACTCTTTGGATTTTTCAAACCTTCTTTGGCTCGACAGGATCTCAATTTTGTTAGCTACAATCATAAATCGGTTACAATTTCTGTCAAAACTAAAAAGTATAAAATAAAAATTATAATTTTTTTAAAAACACGCTGTTATTAAAATGCACTAAAAAGTGAAAAATAAATCTTTTGAGACACACCAGGATTTTCTTACAATTAACCATGTCTACAAAAATAAAAGCGTGGGTGCCAAACATTGAAGGAAATGCTACAAGAAATGAAAAAAAATATGTATATTTCTTTTCTTACAGCGCTTCTTTCTATGTTTGGCGCCCACGCTTTTATTTTTGTAGACATGATTAACTGCAAGAAAATCCTGGTGCTGCAAAAGATTTATTTTTCGCTTTTTAGTGCATTTTAATAAAAGCGTGTTTAAATTTCTTATTTTATTTTAGCTATCTGTTTAACCCCACTATCAGACTTCTATTCTTAATTTACACCGTCTTGAAGAGTCGTCCTCCCTCTTGAAACCTATGAAGTGCTTTAGGTAGGTCGGTTGGTTGACTTCACGCCAGCATGGGGCCAATCCAAAGGGATCACATGGGGTGGTATTAAGTAAAGTAAGAGGTCTGCTGTGGACCTCTGAACTCAACTAACCAAGAGACTAAAAGAGCCCCTTTGTTCAGCGACTGTTTATCTGAGTTATGAAACGGAATGGATAGCTACTATACGAAAAGTACAGATCAATTTTCCTTTTTTAAAACTCAAGAAATTGGTGTCATGAATTTAAGGCTAGGCTCACACGTACCACAACAAAGAACACCACACCACAAACCAGTGGTTATAGTGTGGCCAGTTGGTTATTCAGAGAGAAAACGCTTGTTAATGCTCAGACGAGCCAATTACTAAGTCGATTTCGACTGCTGTCCCAATGAGTGGATGGCATCACCCACAAAACTTTCGTCTTGTGTGGTTGAGCATAACTCACATACTCCGAAGTAAGAGCCAGTGGCTGCCGACAATGAATCCTGCTGTTTCGTTGCTAAGGAAACAACTTTAGATTCATTCATACATTCGCAATTTTGGATAAAGCATGTTCAATGGGCTCTCGGTTTTAATTTCTATAATTGGATGGGCCCAAAACACCCTCTTCCTACGACGTCTCCTTCTTCGACGTAATAACATCCATAGCAAAACTTTTTCAAAATCCATATCGATACTAGCTTGAATGCCTGCGTCCGTCTGTTTTATAACGGACTTCAATCGACCACTATACATTGGTTACTTTCAGGCGACAGTAAAACCACTCAATAACTGCAAAATAATAGCAAACATGTGCTACGTGTGAGCCTAGTTTAAGAATTACATCAGGGAACAGAGTCATGGCTCCGTGGTCTTGCCACAGACAGTATTTGCCTGCTATCTTCACAGCTGTAATAGTTAAGACTAAGCTTTTTGAAAAAAATTAAGGCCTTGACTTTGATCTAACAACCAATTTAAAATAGAATGTATTGCAGTAGTATCAATAATAATAATAATAATTATAATAATAATTTTATAAAAGCTAACGACCACAGGGGAAAAATGGCGCATAAAATATTTACATATAAATGCATTTAAGTATTTATACATAAAATGAAATACATTCTATTTTAAATTAGTTGTTAGATCAAGGTCATGGCCTTAATTTTTCAAAAAGCATATTATCAACTATTACAACTGTGAAGATAGCTTTCAAATACTGTAGCAACACCATACCAGTCTTGGAATACTTATTCAGTAACACTCACGGAGCCATGACTGTGTTCCCTGATGTAGTCCTTAACATCATGAAGCATTTCTTGAGTTTTAAAATACGTAAATTTATATGTACTCTTTCTCTCATATATATATATATATATATATATATATATATATATATATATATATATATATATATATATATATATATATAATATATATTATACAATATATATATATATATATATAACATATACAATATATATACTATATAATATATATAATGTATATATATACACAAACACTTCTATCGAGGGAATTGCGTGATACCAAATACCTGTATAATCAGAGGATACCACAAGAAAACTGAAACAATGGCCATATCATCTGTTTTATATTTAGGTGCATGCATATATACTTGTGTATAATTTACACAAACATTTCACATATAAATACATGATTAAACCAGTTTACCCGTTTCTGAATGTCCGCATTCCTCTTTTATGAGCAGCGGAAAGACACCTAACTTCGGACGAGTTTTCTTTGATAAATTATTTCAGGGTCACTATTTCACCCTCTTTAATGGCGTAAGTTATAAGAGAGAGAGAGAGTTTTAAGGAACATCAAAATGCATGAAAAACTTTAATAATCTGAAATTATTCTCGAAGCGCGACAGTATGGAAGGGACTAAACACTTTTTCCTTAGCCGAACCCCCCGCCTAAACAACCCACATAACGACGTCGTCCCTTCGACAAGGCTGATAATTAAAGAAGACAAACTAACACTTGTCGGGGCAGTGCCGCTGCCCGATAGCATCGGTGCGGCGGCAATAACCGTAGGGGCATTAAATTACAACTTCCATTAAACTACGATAATATTTCTACAGCCACATGAAACCATGTATCACCATCAACGACACACGGTCTCCGAGAGGAAGATACCGTCGCCCTTGCGAAATCGAGAAAACAGTTGCCGAGCCTCCTGAAGGTAGACGGCAGTGCAGCGTGAAGCGCTCTGATTGGCTGAGCCATCCTGGGAAACGTTTTGATTGGACGACCATAAGTTGCCTAGGCCAATAGGTCCTGAGAACTTTTCTACCCGGCAGGAATTGCCGTAGCATCGGTTTCTAAAATTCTACCTCCCCCCACTAGACATTTAATGGCTTACGGCTTCCATAACCAGTTATCTGAGATGGGCAGTTATATTAGGAGCGTGAAAATGGTCTGCAGGGCAGATTTATGTTCGGATGGAAGACATTATTTGATGATAACAGCTCTCTTGATGATAAACAAACATTATGGTGGTTACGTGATACATAAGGAATTTGAGTCAGTCGCTCAAATGACGTCGTTTGAAGGGTCGGCTACGATGCTTCGTGTGCCAGAGATACTCTCCAGATTTCCCCTTTAAGTGATTGAGCCACCGGCTTTCAATCTCGCCGCTAATTGGCTAAAAGTCTATTGGTGAAGGATAAATTACGCACATTTGTTACTCAAATAACTGCGGCAGTTTATCAAAATGCCTGAGAGTTCACGATGTGAATTTCTCGGTTCTTTTTCCTCCCTGTTGCAAAGACATTCCACGGGGGAACTGATCCCCATTACTTGGGAAGACGAGCAACATGAAATTCCCTTATTGAATAGATAAGGGAAGGCTTCATGCACCGCTGGCTGTCAGTGGTAAATCATAACATCTGATATAGTTCCATTCATTATCATCGTCGGCATTTCTCGACGAATACCTCAGTCGGGGCAAAAGATTGATGAGAGCATGATCACTTCACGTTCGAACATTTATTATCAAAATAAAGGAAGGGAAGTGAGCAGGGAGAATGTTCAAGTAGTTACGACAGAGAGCAATACACATACAAACAAAAGCTTTATACACACTTTTGTACCTGTACCGTTAAAATAATGGCCAAATTTAATGTTCGTTAACTGCATCGTAGTATTATATCAACACCATTATTATACATCACTTATTCAGGTTCGACAATCGGTGAATGTTAATAAAAGTACTTAAGGAAAACTGTGTCGTCGTTAAAAATGATACTTAAGGTCTTGGTAGGATTAGTGAAACAAATTTTTACTATTCACACAAAGTACTCGTATCGACAAAGGAAAAATAGCAACAAACTGCTGTAGCCTACATATAACGGAGAGACATTTTATCATAGTACTGCATGGTGCAAAAAAATCTACTATTCTATTGCTGATGAACGATGTTCTTACGGAGAAGTACACTGTTTTTGTTTAAGGCTAGTTTTGACTCAACATTTTGACTTTTTATTGTTTTGCTTTTATTAATATAATGCCATAAACTCTACCTCCCTTCTCTCCACACGTACGAGCCAAAAAGATAAACTTTGTTCTATCCTTCCACCTGCTCTACATATTTTTGCCACTTCTGTATATTTCCAAATGTCGCAGAACTTTCAAACTTTCTAAGATTTCTACATACACTCTAAGAAGAATTCTAACTGGATAGTAGTAGCAGCATTAAAGTAGTTTAACCAGACCACTGAGCTGACTTTCAGCTCTCATAGGGCTGGCCCGAAGGATTAGGATAAAATACTACATAGACGCACGTTCTCATACTGGACAGTGACCTAGGCCTTCTCATACTGGAGAGTGACCTAGGAAGTGCCAATGGCTCGGGATTCAAATGCATTGCGCCACAAGACAAATGTGTACCTAGTGGAAGGTTGAGGACCCAAAGACGACGATAAAATACCTCCTAATTAATTTCACTCCTATGGGAAAGCAATAAAAACAATAGTATTATTGCTCAAGTGCCCACTGTGAAAATAACTTAAGAGCAGTTTCATTGGGTTTGCACCCATATTACATATATATAATTACTGCAAAAAACACGTGAATATATATACGTATAAACATATATATATATGTCAGCTATCAACAACCAAGGTTACCGAAAAGACCATTAAAATAAATTTTAACATCTCAAAACATTAAGGCTCCCAAAATTATCATTCCCGTGGCTTCGAACGAACGATAGAGACCAGCAAAGCCAAAGCCAAAGTCGTTTTTTATTCCTTCACTAAACCTCTCATTTCCTCACCCCACCACTTACTTTTTATTCCTCATTTTACCTCCTGTTTCTAGACACATTTCCTGCTGCCGATAACTCAAATATGGGATTTTGCGGACTGCTCCTCCGTTCCTACTACATACGTGGCTTCAACCCCAGACTACACAGCTTCCATTTCCGATAGTGTTGTTCTCATCTCCATCTCGAAATCAATTGTCTTAATCAGTTCAAATCCATACGTTCACCTCTTCTTAACTCACATCTGTCTTAACTAGTTTCAACCACTCTTCTTCCTTCGACATCCACGATCTTGCTCTTCCACCCAGACTCATTTACGTGGGAATCCATCTGTTTAATTGTCACTTTGCTCTTCCCCTCTATTTTTCTCCTTGTTCACACACACACACACACACATTTTCTTCTGTGCAAGTTTATTAAGCAAGTTACCAACCTATCTGGCTGGTCCTTCAATGAATGTAAGGGCGTGGACACAGCGAATAATGAGTGATAATAACATATCTCTCTTCTTTGCTCAACAAGGGAATTAACACATTTCTTTCCCACTTGCTCTGAGTCGCGAGCAGATAATGAGCTTCAAATTACCACATGTGATGAGAATTATCCGTGGAAACAGTTTCACGAAATCCTACCAAAGTGGCCCAACTCTAATAAAATTCCGATGGGACTCAAAATTATTTTCATGATGAAGAAACCTAGACAGGCGTGGCCGACCAATATAATAGTTAAGTGCCTAAGATATACAGGAGGAGGAACAGAATTCCTTATCTAAAAAGTTAATGGTATAAAGGAATGTCAAAACAGGTCGTATCCCTCATGAAATCAAACTCATCTGAGAAAAGTGACTCGAATTCGGTGGGCTAATGGTCGATTTCTGATATGCTGTTAAAAGAATAAAATCTGGCTATATTCGAAGCGAGGAAAAACTTGAGCAGGATGTTAAAAGCAGAGGAGACCCAGCCACGCGTAAAGGAGTGCATCTGACCGTGTCAAAACAAAGAGATGCAACGAAATGATTATGTTTTTTTTTTCAAGAATCGAGAAGCTCCCTGTCTCCTGATGTTTTGTGGGTGCAACCGGGTGGGATAAGCCAAAACAGGAACTTATCTCACTACAAAAATAAAAATAAAAAAACTGGATTTTAAAGGAGTTTTTCCAACATCCCTTAGCGAAAGACTCATCTAAGGCACCTTAAGCCTCGAAGAAATCTGTTCGTCTGCGTCAGGAATAGCCACACGGACAGCCGTGCATGAAAGGGCATCTTCCTTAATCCAATCGGGTAACAGACAGACCAACTCGGTCATCCGTAAAGGCAAGCTAATGTAAAATCCAGAACCGGAACGATTGTAAAGGAACTGCCGTTAACACAAACGGAAACGCCTTTTAAAAATAAGAAAGATCTGAAGGCTTTCTTTTAATGCCTTACTTAAGGCGACCACTCAACTCGAGGTGAAGATGGCTTCGAGGCTCCTATCTGTCTTTAGCTGTCTACAAAGTTGAAAGGAATGATAGGAATCGGCTGCTATCTCATCGAGTGTTTGTTAAATAAGCATTTGGAGTGCTTTTGTGTGTGTGTGTGTGTGTGTGTGTGTGTGTGTGTGTGTGTGTGTGTGTGTGTGTGTGTGTGTGTGTGTGTGTGTTCAGAATGACCATAAAATCAATGTGCAATTTAAATTTAAAATACATGTAGCTTCGTAACTATACACGATAGAATTAAGCTGTAAAAAGGATAGAATTAAGCTTGATGTGTCTAATTTTTCTGTTCTTCTGAAGTTTAATTTTTTATTTGTTTTATGAAATATTTGTACTTAGCGTCGGCATCAACCCACCTCAACCATGACAGTCGATTGGTGCGTTTGAAACACGTAATTATTTATGAATATTTATCATATCACCGTGACATTTTCTGTATTTATATTAAATGAAATTTGTAGCTTAATGTTTGTGTATATAAAATGTCAGAGTGATGCGATAAATATTCCTAAATATCTACGTGTTTCAAACTTACCAATCGGCTGTCACTGATGCCGACGCTGAGTACAAATTAAATTTCAGAACAGAAAAACTACACACAATCAAGCTTTCTTATCCTTTTCACAGATTAACTCCATCATGCATAGTTACGAAGCTACAAGTATTTTGAATTGCACCTTGATCTTATTGACACCCTTATAAGCAAATATATAAAATTTATATATATATATATATATATATATATATATATATATATATATATATATATATATATATATATATATATATATATATATATACATACACACACACATATATACCCCGTATTTAATTTTACATTCGAATAAATCAAACAATTTACACAGGTATAACGTTTAAACTTCATGGGGTCTTGTAAGAAGCTATTGTAGTAATAAATTAATAACAGTATATTTATAACTGAATAAGAATAATATATACTGTAGATAGATGGTAGCTAAGGAAATAAAAAGTGAAAATTCTTTTCCCTACGCAAAGAGGCATCTCCCCCTCCATTTCACTGAAAGGCCCAGACCAGAATAACACGAGAAACCCAGACCATGTAGAACAAGGAAACAAAATCAGCAGACTGAACAACTGCTTCATTAGTTATCTCTTTAGAGACAAGCGTTCAGGTCAACTAGCGGGTGTTACATGGCTGTACGACAGAATAGGGACCTAGCTCATCTAACTAAATGAAACACTGACCGGTATGGAACTTTGACAACCAGACCGCAAGGCTACCCTGAAATGTGATAGGGGATTTAGAGAATAAGTGATGGCTAAGTGACAATAATAATAATAATAATAATAATAATAATAATAATAATAATAATAATAATATAATTTATTTCAACTCAGGGCCATATGCAGAGTTACCCAATGTAGAAGCAACACAGTGCACAAACAATAATAATTATCTTTCCAATTCTGTGCTACTCTCCCAATCACTCTCTCTCCCCTTATCAGTATATTCTCGCCCCTCTTCACCTTCCTCTCTCTTTCCTCCTTATGTATACATTCCTTTAACCATCTAAACCCATTCACAACGGCACTCCAATAAGAGAGAGAGAGAGAGAGAGAGAGAGAGAGAGAGAGAGAGAGAGAGAGAGAGAGAGAGAGAGAGAGAGAGAGAGAGAGAGAGAGAGAGAGAGAGGTTTCTTTCTTTAAATGTATGAGGCAACAACCTCAGAACTACGTTCTTTTTAACCTCGGAGCCCCAGTAACTACTATACTACAGGCGGTACCTTTTCTGAGTAAGGAAAATGACTCTCTCACAATTTCTCCTTTCGAAGGAGGAGCCCCCTGGGATAGGCTCCTCCCCCCTCCGAGGCTCCCTGATGCATTAGAGCCTACTCGAAAAATTTGCATTTTTCCCCCTCCCTCGAACCAGATGCCTTTTGGGTAGATTTTTATGTCTGAGGTCGTTTGTTTTGACTGGCGCCTTTATTCTGATTTTGTTGTTTTTTTTTCTTGCTTTGTTTTTTTTTATTCTAAATTCCATCCCTAAGGGTAACTTCTGTAGGTTACATGGCTCTTTTAATGTTTCTCTCGCTTTTTCATATTTATTATTTTGTTTAATATTTCTCTTGCTTTTTCATATTTATTGTTTTGCTTATTTCTCTCGCTTTTTCATATTTATTATTTTGTACATTAATATAACATTCATTGCTACCTCAAAAAAGGCCTTTTCTTTATGAGGAATACCTTATCATTCAAACTTAGTGAATTATATTATCTAAATATATACAAGACTTTCATTCATTTATTCATTAGTTCTTAACGCGTGCCTGTGCTACCATTTTTAATGCATTTATTTTTACAGCTAGGAAAATATGACGGTAATGGCTACCCAGGAAAAGCTTTTAGTGCAAGAAAATTGGTTGTTACAAGGATTTTTTGTTTAAAGTGATGACATGCCCCACATTAAAAACATACCGGTAAAATCATTTTAAAAAATCGGAGGAAGGAACAGAAGATAGAAAATTCTACATGCTTCAAGCAAATAGTATATGTATATGATTGATCAGGTTAGATGACCCTCGAGTTAACATTTTTCATACCACAGTACTTGCGGGATTGTCAAACTTAGCATATACACCAAAAATACGAGATTAAGAACAGCATACGATCAGAAGCTCTTAAGAGTAACGTTCCGAGTGATATCTGTGAAATAAGCAATGGACTGCAACCTTATGATGAGGTTAAATCACGCCCAAGCTTAAAGTTAGAGCCCTTGATTCAACTGTCAAGACGAGCTGTGTATGTGAAAAACTTCCTTATATAAATGTGATAGGTTCCACGTAAATCTACAGGAGCTGCTCAAAGTCACAGTAGGTGTGGCACTGCCAGGTTCAAGGAAAAAGACCCAGTCAAGACAATCTGATCCTGCCAAACAATGTTGCTCACAGATTACTGGGGCTTTAATTTCCCGCGCCGAAAGAGAAAGAAGAACGATTTGATAGCAGATCCGTCTGCTTACGAAAAAATAAAGTAAGAGGGGATTTGAAGGTGGTCACTGAAGAAGAAAAATTAAAGGGCAGGGGATTGACGGATCCTTGAAGGAATGATTCAAAGTTCTCTGGCATCGTAATATAGCTAAGAAACAAACAGATAAAAAGGTAGAAGCAGCAGCATAAACTTCAAAAGAAATAGAGTAACTGATATAAAGGCGGAAAAAATTCTCAAATAGTAGTAGTCATAGATAAGGATTTTGGCTGATAATTTCAAGACCCAGTTAGAAGCCATCGGGATGTCCACAACAATAAAATAAAATTTCTTAAATATTATGAGAAAACGATAATGAGATACGATCACGGTAAGAAAGAGAATAACCAACTGGTCTTGGCTTAAGGAATACACACTGATTACCATAGAAAATGCAAAGGTTCAAAATATTTCACATGGTTATAATTCCATAGTTTCAAAGATTTTAGCTATAAAAAAAGGCAACAGAACGAAGGTGAATAACTACAGCAAACACATTCAGAACAGACTATTCATTCATGTGCCTCCAGTATGACTGATTAACAGTCTTGCTTAAGATCAGGCCGTGTTCATCTGAAAACTTCCCCAAACAAACAAGACGGGGTGCAATAAGGCATGTACAACTTTTCCTTCCTCATCGCCTGGAGAACACTATGAACTTTCATGCTGGAAGGACAGAAGACATACGGTGGTTAAGAGGCCGAACGACTGGACCAGCCTCAGTGGATGAGTTAGAGGAAAACGAAAGAAGCAAGAGGCTTCGTTTTTTTTATTTTTTTTTATTTTAGGCGAGATAACTAGAGTACCATTACGTTGGAAAGGACAATAAAATAAAAAAAATGATAATAAGGGAGGTTTTGGAGATTGCTTTGGGTGGAAACGAGGTAAAAGAAGAAAATTAACGAGCTTAACACCAAAGGAAATAATATATTATCCGCTTGAAAGAAGGATGAGGGTACAAAAGATTAGGTTAAATAAGGTTACGGTGATCAGAATCATATGAATTATTTAAAAGATAGTAAAATTTACGAAAGAAAAGAAAAGAAAAACAATGTTACATCAAGTTATATCCTTGTTACTTACAACAAACATTTTTTGACTGTTGTTACTTACAACAAACATTTTTTGACTGTAAATGCGTGTGAGTGAAAAAGTTAAAAAAAAGGAGTAAAGGTAAAGGCTTGAAGAAAAAAAATAAAAAAGGGGTAAAACCCATTAAATGAATCACTTCCATATATCTCTCCGGTTTATCTATGCTTCCAACATCGGCTCTGAATGTTCCCGTTAAAGCGCATCTCATTTTTCAGAAACTGGAGCCTTTTGTTTATCCCGCGCCGAAAACATTTGTTTTTAGCCGATAGAACGCGCTTCCGAAAGAGATGCGGAATTAAAGTCAATGTGAGGAAATATTTCATGTGATCACGAAAAATGGGCTGAATTCGGTGGCTGCATTGGGTGTGTGTTTCATTAATGCTTGATTTATCCGCGGAAAAAGCGAGGGAATTTATTTTCCTGACAACTTTTTTCAAAAGTGGTTTATTTCGGGATAAATTTAATTACAAGAGGCTCTGTTTATCTTTGCTCGCTTGTTATACCAATCTCATTTTCCTATATTTCCGTCTTTTTACTTGTGAGTATTCTATTCCGTTATGTTTGTTTAATAAGCCAATGGCCCGCAATTGATAATTTTATTAAACGCAAAACCCACATTTGGCAGATAGTGTAATGGACTTATTAATTCAGCCCCCTTCAGTACGAAAGGAAATATTATTCTGCATTTGTTATTCAGAAAGTAGACAGGATTGTTAACCGAAAATAAATCATTCATGGACCAATCTAAACAATATTTGTCGTCTTGTTTTACATACCCAAGTTTTAGAGTGAATTTCTTTCTACATTAAGCCGTCTCCCTAACACCAGGTGGCTTCAGAGAAAAAAAAATACACTAAATACCACATTCATACATACTGTTGAATCATGGGTGAACACCGTGTGCAGTAACACTTCCACTACGTTAGCTTCATCATACACTAACACAGAAGGCTCATCAACAGTGTTTTGAACTCCCTTAAACACATTGTACCATTCATTCTGATCTTCCACACACCTACTTGTGCTTTGTGGATGTCTATGCTCCTACTTCAGAGCACCTCACTGATTCTTTCTCCGTCTAGTTGTATTTCATTCCTACACTCTGACCTCGTGACTTCTGTTTTTCTGAGATTTATCCTGAGTCCTATCTTCCTAAATATAAGAAGAAATAAAAGATGAATTCTATCATGAAAGCTTCGTAACTCTTGTGATGTTTTGCATATTCGTCCTTACCAATCGAAAGACTATAGTAACCACTAGTAAAGGGTCAGACTGCTTGACGTGGCACCCAGTAACAAAATAAAATTATGTATATGACGGACTTACTTAAATTCGGTAATACATAACTGGTTATCCG
Source organism: Macrobrachium rosenbergii (assembly GCA_039081455.1). Lineage (NCBI taxonomy): Eukaryota > Metazoa > Arthropoda > Malacostraca > Decapoda > Palaemonidae > Macrobrachium > Macrobrachium rosenbergii. The sequence continues at coordinate 20,878 of JANJGK010005106.1, forward strand.
TATATGAGGGCGCGCTTATTTATAAATTCAAGTGTACCTTTAAAATCTATAACCCATAAAAATCTACATTATGCACTTATCAACAGCTACCTACAGTCATTACGCCTACCTACTGAACTAAGGCTACTGGCCTATCACTGATACTTATATATATGTTACATATACCTTAAGTGCGAAAAGTCAAAACATTTTATCATCTGGCACTTATGAAAAGGATCAGTATTTACATTACAAAATCATAAATACGAGGAATAAGCGTGAGTATAAATGTAAGGGTTCACTTCAGGTTTTCGTAAATATCAATGTTTTGACTTTGGAGAAACGGTTGAGCTACTTAGGATAACTCCAAGAGCTCTCAATATCCAGTGACTTAAAAAAAATTAATTTAAAGCCCAACAAAAAGTAATCTATTTTTGTGATACGGTAAACACTGGAGTCAGTGATAATTTCTACAAAAAGAAAGAGGAAATTCAAAAGTGGAAGACCAAGGGCTAATAGAGATTTTAAAAAAGGGAGTGGCGATGAAACACATTTTCATAAATACCCAGAACCAAACTGGACAAATATTGTTAACCACTGAAGAAGGTAAATCGTCTTCCCTTGATGCATTGTTCGCGGTCTTTCAACATCCAATTAAAATTGCGAGTTGACTGGATGTGACTGTCACATTATGTGGCTATAGATTATCAACCCTTGGATAAACATCACAAGTGATTACATAAGCACGTCCCTTATTAGTGAGGGATTACGCTAATGTGTCCAATTTTACTGTTAGGTAAAAATTTTTCTTTTCCTCTGTAACTTCAGAAGACATTAAAAGATCCCGGAGATGTGTTAATTACACAACTAAAATTATTAACAGAAAATCTACAGGGATCATTTAACGATTTGTTAATTTCATAACTGAATAAGAGTTACATATTTCCTTTATACAAAGACTAATTATTTAGTTTAAAAAAAGACTGTAACCTTTCAGTATTTACATCTAATTATCAGCACTATTAAAGACATCAACCAAAAGTCGTAAAATTATTAGACATGTATATTTGTTGCACAAAATTATTTATTTTATGTTTAGCTTTTAACATGTAAATCATCTGCATCCTGTATAATATTTTACCTTGAATTCTAAGAATTTGAGTTTCACAGTCTACAACTTGTTTACATCGTTTACTAGTGTTTTACAAAGATCAAGGTCTCGAGTGCACACACACACACACAATCATGCGTGCGTATGCACGTGCAACTGTTACCCATACACTATTATACCCAAGAGATTTCTTTACTTATAATAAAGTATTTTCCCAATATTTTACGCCGAAAACTTCAAAGTTTTAAAACTAAACTCAACACATTCTTTTCCATTAATATGGAATCACCTACAGAATTAAATTCTTAAAACTTTAAAACTATATCTGATCTGAATTTGTTCTTTTCGTTCAAACCTGAACACTTATCTTGTAGCGAGCTGGTTTCGGAGCATTAATTATTCTCTCGCTTCCTTTTGTAAAAAGGCCTAAAACTTTATTCGACCAAACTTTCTTCTTCATTTCCGAACTCTAAGAGAAAGCGCACGAGATTTAACGGGAAATCTTTCCACTCGTCCATGTTGTGTACATCAACTCACATACAGTACATACATAGGCTACTTTATACATGAAAATTTTTTTCGTTCGCATGTAGAAAAAAATTATTTGCAGGCATAAAGGTGAAACATGCATTAAAATAAATATGGTATTAAATCTACCTAACTATCTAAATAGGCTGTACCAATGGCTACATTGACCTCTCAACTCCTCAATTTCCTAACACTTTTTAAAATACTCTTATTACTACAGATCTGAATCCAGTGAGACGTAAATGAAGATGCATTTTCCGTCCATAGTGGGATTTGATCACTTATAAGGTAGCAGGTGACACTATCACTTCTTGGCAGCATAGTGAACTAAGAGGGAGTATCACCCTTAACATCGTCAGTGGTTCGAAATCCTACTACGGAAAGAAAGGCATTTCATTTATTTTCAATCTGGATCCAAGGCTTTTAGGAAAATCTATCCAAAAAGTGTTGAGATGTCGAAAAAATGGAAGGTAATTTCTCTTATCAATAATCTATTTACAACTGGATAAAGTGAGTTTCTAAAAACGCATACAAATATATATATATATATATATATATATATATATATATATATATATATATATATATATATATATATATATATATATATATACATAAGCAAGTTCCATGTGAAAAATTCTTCATTGTCTAAATTTTCCCTTCTCGTAAATTTCCTTACAAAATCTCCCCTAACTTCTAGTGTCTCTTTCTTTAGTAATTTCTCGTCCTATTACAACGACACTCTCGGACGCCATTATCCCTTTACAACACCTTTTTTCTATTCCCCCCCTCACTCTGGCCCTTCCCCCTCCCTCTTAGCCACTCCCCTCTCAAAATTACAGCTTTCACATCTCGCTCACTTTGTACAGACTCGAAGCCAGTCATTAACGTCCGACAACAACACCATATGCATGTAAATGCAAAACGCCCTGTAATTTGCAGTGCGACGGAAGCTACGCAGAGTTTAGGATGGGATTCTTAGCCCTCGAGTCATTCTTCTTCCGAGCACTTTAGTTCCGGGGGATGTTCGCTTACGGAATTCTGAAAATTTTTGCTTAATATAATTCTGATTTTTCATTATTTTAGCCTGTTGGTATCCTTACTTCCCAGACCAACTTTGGAAATATTTGGTTATTAAAATTTCGAGTCTTTATTACTTTAGCTTGTTGGCATTCCTACTTTTGAGACCAACTCTGGAGAAACTTTTGCCTTTTAGGTCACTGTAGTTATTGAGCTAAGTTGTAAGGATTTTAGCTACTGAGATTTTATGCTTTTGACTCTTGCTCATTGGAGACACTTAGGACTAACTTCTGGGTATGTTCGATTTCGAAGAGGTTTTCTTTTCTTTTAGAACCGTGATTGTATATCGACAAATTTTACGACCATTTTCAAAAAAAACATTGTGCAAATTTGCGACTGGAAGATTTTTATCCCATGGTCTTACTCAGTAGCCACTCCTAATTTACTGGTAAGTTTCAGTACACGCTTTAACCAACAATATTACTGACCTTCTGCATGTGATAACTATACAATCACTTCGGGTGCACTAAAAAAAAAAAAAAAACTGTATGCAGCAAACCTACGAAATACTTTGTATGTAATAGCAGCAACTGTAAGAGCAGCTATGGATCACCAAAAATCCCTTTTCCGTTAGTTATAATTTTGAGAATCACTATTGATACGTAGTAACTTCATGATGTGTGGAAAAATAAATATCTCTTATGCAAATGTGTTTACACCCTTGTATTCTTAATACATTTAGTTACGTCTATTTGTGTTTCATAACATTTACTATTTAAGTCAACAAAACAATCTATGATTTTTGTTTATCACTGTAATCCTTTTCTGTTTCATGAAATATTCAAAATACTTCTGTCTAAGCAGCTCACAAGTAAATAATTAGTATAGAATGTAGAATTCCAATCCATTTGAAAAGGATTATTATTCGACACACATGACACCCTTCTGTAATACTGAAATTCCTAGACTGCGCTTCCCTCTTGACAGATCCCATACACACTTCTTTCTCTTAAAAAGAGTCCATCCACAGTCCATTTCCATCTAGGCAATAGCGTAACAACTTCCTTCCATTGACAGCTCCCAGTCACTTCGCCCAACAGCGGTATTCCAGAATTCCTCCAATATCCTGTTCATGGGGACACTATCCTTTGTCAGTTCAGAGCCACTCTCAATACCTGTTCTACCCTGTCAGTACCTAGACACCTCGGTCCTCTATAACACTTACCAAGACAGCCTTTTCCTCACGTGGCAGCACTCAGTCAGCTCCCTCCCTACTTGGCAATTCTCAAACAGCACTTTTGCCATGTGTCAGATTCCAAACACCCCATCTTCCCTTCTGGCAATCCACAGACGACCGCATCCACCTAACAGTTCTTAAATTCTCTTAGCATTTCCTGAACACTAACTAACCACCTTAGTAGTTTCAGAAATTCTCCTTCCCTAAGCTAATTACCAGGAACCCCCTTCAAGTTACCACATCCCTCCCTTACTTATCCTACGTTTGGAGCTTCCAAGCAAATTCCTGTTTGACAGCCATAAGGTATCCCCTTCCCCTTGACAATTCTAAGCAATAACTTTCCTTTACAGTTGTAACTCGCACACAACCCCTCCCTACACGGAATCCCCTAGCAATTCCCTCCAACCTTGGCAGATACCATTCATAGCCCTTTACCTTGTTCCAAGAAAACTGATTTCCCCTTGGAAATACCCATACATCACATTTCCTCTTAGCAGTTCCAAGACATCCCCTGTCATATTGCAGTTCCCAAGCATCCCTTGTCTCTTGGCAGTTCCTAGACACCCCATCCTTCTTCGAAAGTCACAGATATCTCCCTACTCCTTGGCAGTTCCTCGAACACCTCTCTCCATTGCCATTTTCCAGGTAGCCCATTCATTCTTTGGTGATTCACAAATGACCCCTCTCACTTTGGCATTGGCTGGAGAACATCCTCCTCTCTGACAGTGCCTCAGCTTTCGGTTTTAACAGCTTTCAGTCACCTTTTTCCAGCTTTTGCAGTTCCAAGAGATTCCCCTCCCTTATGTTGAAAGTCAGTGAGAACACTTCCACCTTGGCAATTCCCAGACAACCTCCTCACTTGACACCCTCAAACCCTCTCTTACCCTGGGAACATTCAGACAATCTTCCTGAAATGTCCCAAACATCCACCTCCCACATGATATTTTAAAACTCTCCTTGAAAGATCCTAGATATTCTCTCCTTAACAGATTTTAAACAAGCCTTTGCTTGCTAGTCCTTCGCAGACATGCTCTTACCCTGCAAGTTCCAGGTCATTACTATCTAAACAGCCACTCCCCTTCGCACTGGACAGTTACCAAACCATCTTCTCCTACAGTGGTTTTTCAGAGAACTCCTCACCAGTACAAGTTCCCAAAGACTCATTGACAGTTGGTAGGCATTCCCCATATCCTTTTGCCCATCCAAACAGTTTCTGTCCCGCATGAGTGTTCCTAGATATCCCCTTTCCTAACAGTTCCAAGACGACTCACTCCTTTGGGGGATTGGGAAATCTACCTTAGTAATTCCCATATTCCTCTCCGTCAGTTAACAGAATCTCTCTGCCACCACTTTGGTGGTCATGGACAACCCCTTTATTTCCTACGAATTCTTAAACATCCCTCCTTTCTTTACCAGTTACCAGACATCCAGCTCTCATTTTGGCACATTCCAATACAAAATAAACACTATTCAACAGAAAACTTGAGAAGAGACAATATTCAGTGCCGAGGTTCATTTGTGGTCTCTCAAAACCTTTAGAAAATGAAGACATTATCAAAAACAAGAATGAAACAATGAGATGATGGCGATAACGATAATTATTTTAATTATACAACTGTTGTTAATTTTATGCAATATCATTATTATTTATAGTTTATTTACTACCCTCACCGCTTTCAATATATTATTAATATTGGTAGTAAAGATAACGGTTCTTCCTACCTTTCTGTTTTAGAGAAACAAAGGTCGTCCTAAATAAAATGAAATAAAAAGGTTCGTTAATTATATTCAAATTTCTCCTTTTCTTTTTGAAACCAGTTTATGGTATCTTCATTAATGCAACTGAGAGAGTAATAATTCTTAAAAAAAATTGTAATCACTACTGCTTCACCGTAATCTGTTTTCCTGGCAAAAGAAAGGACGATATATGTTTGCCTAAAATATGACGCCGTAATTCAGATCATGAATGGCAATATTATCATTGCTCTGAGAGAGAGAGAGAGAGAGAGAGAGAGAGAGAGAGAGAGAGAGAGAGAGAGAGAGAGAGAGAGAGAGAGAGAGACTACTGACATCTGAAGGCAATGGGCTGCATCATTTAATAGAAAAAGAGCAATGATGTGTCACAAGTAATAAATAGCCCATTTCCGCGCGTAATCAATTACTCCCGCGAATAACTCAATATAAAGAGCATGGTTCTGTTCAGCAGCTGTTTTGGAAAACACTAAACAGTTTTTGGTAAGAATAACTTATAAACAAAACACTGTTCTGCATTTTCGCTTTTTTGAGATCCTTGTCGGCTACGTTTCTGAGAACTTTTAATCACAAAACCGTCCTTGTTAAGAATATCACAAACTAAGGACATATCTCAGTTCAGTACTGTCGTTCAGATACCCGTGCTACGAGTATCCAAATACAAAGAGCAAAACTGCACTTCAGGATAATGTAGACAAAACAAGCCTAAGAACGCTTCGTGAGCTTAATGAAAAAAATATAGCTACGTTCTTTAATCTAGTGGCGAAGGCATGTAACAGTTATGACTCGAGGGAAATGTTTATTTATACTCAATGCCAGCTGAGAGACGCCATGAAGGGTTTTAAATAACACAGAAGTGTCAATTGCCATAATACCTTTGCGTTGGCGGTGTTTAATGACTCTGCAATTTAGAGTGATTGTGAGAGAGACTGGCAAAGGACAGTCAGTGTCACAAGAAGTGACGTCTGTCAGCCTTAATGACACCGACAATAAAACGTCTCCTAAGTAGAGATGAGAGCAGTCTATAAATAATCTCAGCGTTTCAGTTCACACCCACTGCTCAGCCATTAACTGAGAAATCTTTTCCGAGTGAATTTTCCTTAAACTGTGCTTTAGGAAGCAAAATTCTTTGTTTTTAAAACTTTCTTAAACTGTACTTTAGGAAGAAAATTCTTTGTTTTTAAAATTTTCTTGAACTGTGCTCTAGGAGGCAAATTCTGTCTTAAAATTTTTCTTAATCCGTGCTTTAGGAAGCAAATTCTTTGTTTTTAAAATTTTCTTAAACTGTGCTTTAGGAAGCAAATTTTTTGTTTTTCTATTTTTCTTAAACTGTGCTTTAGGAAGTAAATTCTTTGTTTTTTATTTTTCTTAAACTGTGCTTTAGGAAGCAAATTCTTTGTTTTTAAATTTTACTTAAATATGCTTTAGGAAGCAAATTCTTTGTTTTTTATTTTTCTTAAACTGTGCTTTAGGAAGCAAATTCTTTGTTTTTAAATTTTACTTAAATGTGCTTTAGGAAGTAAATTCTTTGTTTTTAAAACTTTCTTAAACTGTGCTTTAAGAAACAAATTCTTTGTTTTTAATTTTACTTACACTGTGCTTTAGGAAGCAAATTCTTTGTTTTTAAATCTTTATTCGCGGTGCAGAATTAGTACAGGTACTTTTCTTAGCTAACGTTTGTTAACATTTTAGTCGATTAAAATGGCTCTTGAATTACGAGGAGCCGGACAACTATCCAGTTTGAACGGATAAGTCTTAGTCTTTGAAAATGATTTATTTCATAACTTTCATAACACTGTTCAAGACTACACAGACATTATATATAAAATAACCTAAGGTTTCCCTATGGAGAAAATTATTAATCCGCAAAGTTTATAAAACCCTATCTGTATATAATTTCAAAATTAATGTTCAGATTTTAATTATATATCAAGTTAACTTATGTTCTTTTCGAGAAAACTTTGCGTATTACCAATTAAAGCTTATTAGGCTAAAAGAAGTGAATAAATATACCAGTTTCATTAATACAAGGTCCAATTTGTTACCTAAAGAACTAGCTAGACCTTGCTTTAGAAACCCTACTAATCTATCAGTTCTAATAAGAGAACGTCGTCCTTTACGTTGTAAAAATACTTTATATATTAATATTTACTTACTCGGTTATTCCTTTGGACTTACAGATATTTAGTTTTCCACTCGTCGTTCTGCATCATTTTTCAAATATAAGTACCCAATTTCGCATAGACTTTCGAAAAAAAAAAAAAAACAATTACCATATGAAACAGCTAGACGCCCTCGACGCTGCTGAAATTTGTCCAGGCCTGACAAATAAATCTATTCTTGCAGATCCCCACAAACTAGAGAGAGAGGGTATGTCAGGTTGCGGATATTATCAGAAAAATAAAAACACCTTATGGACAAACGATATGAATTCAATATAAAATTTAGGCCGAAGGCCAAGCACTGGGACCTATAAGGTCATTCAGCGCTGAAACGGAAATTGACAGTAAAAAGGTTGAAAGGTGTAACAGGAGGGAAACATCGCAGTAGCTATATGAATCAATTGTTAGGAGAGGGTGGAAAGTCAGATGGAAGAAATAGAATATGAAAGGAGGAGCAGTAAAATGAACGAAAGGGGTTGCAGCTAGGGGCCGAAGGCACGCTGCAAAGAACCTTAAGTAATGCCTACAGTGCACCGCATGAGGTGCACTGACTGCACTACCCCCGGCCCCACGGGGGTCAAACGATATGCACAAACACACACACACACATATATATTATATATATATATATATATATATATATGAATTATGCATACACTCAGAAATTTGTATATTTAAATAACTGGTATTCTTATCTGTTTTTACACGGCTTCTTCGAAACGCCAGATAACTTATAATCATTCATTACTTCGAAAGTTGGATTTTCTTTCAGTCAGTCACAAGCATATAGACCGGCTTGGGTCCCGGAAGAGAAAAGAACGATCTGGGCGTGTTCCTATAAACTTGTAGTGCCTCTGTCGACCTAATAAAGCATTGCTGAGGTCTACAGCTAAGAGGTAAACAAGAATATAACTAAATAAATAATTCAGTCAGTATTTATTTATTTTCTAGATCACTAAATATTTTCCATTAAACCAGTCAAGTATAGTGCAACGTGGACACCAAATAACGACGCACCGCGGTATCTCATTTGAAATGTTAATTTTATATCCAAAAATTAATTAAAGGTGAAGGAATTCTGATGGATACGTGGGCGTTGAGAGAGAGAGAGAGAGAGAGAGAGAGAGAGAGAGAGAGAGAGAGAGAGAGAGAGAGAGAGAGAGAGAGAGAGAAAATGGGACATCGATATGACAACGTCGACTTCAATCTCCTGTTTTCGGGAAGATTTCTTTTTTAAGAGGTAAAAATCTAACATTTTTAATTTAAAAGAGTTGATAATAATAATAATAATAATAATAATAATAATAATAATAAAAATAAGAAGAAGAAGAAGA
>JANJGK010005106.1:35000-51229 GCA_039081455.1 Macrobrachium rosenbergii
ATTCTGCGCTCGATAAATCCCGACGGCAAATAAGATAACTTTATTTCCTCCACGGAGCAGCTGCGTGTTCCAAAAAGCCCGGGTATTTATACCCAACTTTTGATGGTTTTCGAATCGTACCGGGCGTCGTTAACAGAATAATATTCTTTGTGAAGGAAAAAAACTTTTAATATCTCATAAAACTCTTGGAGATCAGGAGTTGCGCAAAGGCTTTACAGAGGAAGAAGAGGGTAAGTCGGATTTGCAGTACCCGATGACGAAAGGTGCGCTCTGTACACAATATTAAAAAGGAAGCAAAAAGAAATAAAACGACGAGAGAATTATGGTGAAAAGTGAAGAGAGAAAGAGAGAGAGCGAGAGAGTTTATGAATAGGAAGGGAAGAGAGAGAGGGGAAAAAAAAAAAGAGAGGGAGCCTAGGAAATGAGGGTGGGGTGTCGCTTGGGCGGATCACGGACAAAAGATGGGAGGGGAGGCTGGGTGTGTTTTGTACCAGGGAGGGAGGGATGGATAGATGGAAGATGTTTGATGGCAAATGCAGAGGAAAAAAAGAGGGTGATTTCTGATGGAGAGAGAGAGAGAGAGAGAGAGAGAGAGAGAGAGAGAGAGAGAGAGAGAGAGAGAGAGAGAGAGAGAAACAGTGTGGGAGGGGAGGGTTGCTAAGATAATACTTTGCAAAGAACGCCGGTGGCTCATCGTTCTAAGAATTGAATGCCCTCTGAATAGTCCTGCAAATGAGATAATGGTCATATTACCTGGAGTTAATTATGCTTCTGCAAATGATTTTAAGTGAAATAAGAATTCTGGGGGAAAAAAGTAATTGGTGATGAGGTAAGTAATGCCAGGGAAAGTGCCGAGACAGGATTATACAAAAATGACCGGTTCGAAAGTTGGTCTATAAACTGTTACCAATTATTTAAATCAGCTTTGTTTAAAATAACATTAAAATGAGCTCCCAAATATTTCCATCTGAAGAATCTCATTATTCTTTCAGAAAACTTCTAGGAGAAAATAAGATGTCTACACACTGAAGGGCGAAAAAAAAATGTAAAACACCACAAAAGTAAAACAATAACTGGTTCTCCGTCCCAATCCTTTTTTATCTGGTCTACCAAACCTGGGCTACAAAAGGGCTCTGGGATGCTATTCCCTCTGGTCGCTACACGAAAAAAAAATTAGGCAAATGGATGAGGGGTCGATTACGCAAGGAGGAGAACCTTACGACAGTAACATGTGTAAGGTGACACATTTGCATAAATCTCTTGAAAAAGAATTATAAATATATATGCTAATCCATACGAATCTCTGTTGAAAATGTATAAAGGTAATAGCAAACATCTCCCTTAAATCATGATTAAACTAATGCCGCAATGCACTATATACAAACAGGATATTATATTTATACATCCATCGAGGGGGAGAGTCATGAATTTGTTTTAATGACAAATGAATTGGATCGTAATAATTCAGCTAATAATATTAATACTAACGTGAACTCATTTTTTCCATACACCCTAAACAAATCATATACCCGAGACAAGATTCTATAAAAGAGTCTAGCCATATGATATATATATATATATATATATATATATATATATATATATATATATATATATATATATATATATATATATATATATATATACAAAATTAAGTCAGTAAAATATGGGCAAAAGTGTATTAGGCTTTACAATTGCCCGACTTACAAACATCCGCACTAACATTAACAAACAATAATAGTAAAGATGCGTCAAATGTTCAGATTGGGCGACACTAAGATATGCAGTTGGTTATTCCCGTGACAGAATATCATATTCCCGTAACAGAATATCATATTCCCGGAACAGAATATCATATTCCCGGAACAGATTATCATATTCCCGGAACAGAACATCATATTCCCGGAACAGAATATCATATTCCCGGAACAGAACATCATATTCCCGGAACAGAATATCATATTCCCTTAACAGAATATCATATTCCCGTAACAGAATATCATATTCCCGGAACAGAATATCATATTCCCGGAACAGAACATCATATTCCCGGAACAGAATATCATATTCCCTTAACAGAATATCATATTCCCGGAACAGAATATCATATTCTCGGAACAGAATATCATATTCCCTTAACAGAATATCATATTCCCATAACAGAATATCATATTCCCGGAACAGAATATCATATTCCCGTAACAGAATATCATATTCCCGGAACAGAATATCATATTCCCGGAACAGAATATCATATTCCCGTAACAGAATATCATATTCCCGGAACAGAATATCGTATTCCCGGAACAGAATATCATATTCCCGGAACAGAATATCATATTCCCGGAACAGAATATCATATTCCCGGAACAGAATATCATCATGAATGAAAGTCGTGTCGGAAGCAAGAACAAAAAACGCAAATGTTGGAAATAGCGAGGACTCTTCTGCTACAAGGTTGTTACCAGGATTAATAGAATACTCTATTAATCCTGGTTATTACAGGAGAGGTTTAGGCCACTTCGATAGAAGCTTGCCTTGACAATAAAAAATGCCAAAAACAAACCAAAGTTTCATCATGACAGGTCAGGAAAAATCTTTTACACTAGTACAGAGCGTAGATAACGACGACAACAATAACAGCTACAACAATAATAACAACAACTAAACATGGTTGGACAGATATGAATGGAGAGGGTAGGAGGCACGGAGGTGTAGCGAAGAAAGGGGAGGGGGAAGAAGGGGAGAGAGACTAAATGACAATCACGACTGGGCGAAATGGGTGTAGAATAAGGGAGAGGACACGCAGAGGAGAGAGAGAGAGAGAGAGAGAGAGAGAGAGAGAGAGAGAGAGAGAGAGAGAGAGAGAGAGAGAGAGAGCAAGGCGAGTTAGGGACGAGGAAAAGAGGGAGGCAACGAGAGGAGGGGATGGGAGGGATCTAGAAGGCTAAAGGGAGGGGGGGGGGGAGGAAGGAAAGAAGGGGTCATTGGGTGGCATTAATGCCGGAACCAATCACAATATTAATGCATTAATCATCTCTGGGCTCCCTGACCCTCTTTCCTCCCAATGTCAAAGGCAACACCACCCTCCCACCCACCAACCCCACCCAAAACTCCTCCCACCCCTGACATCATATTTCCACGTCCCCTTACGTTCAGCTGTGCACTTGTGGGTCCCGTTTGCCTTAGCATAAATTTATTTCAATCCTCACTTGATCTCTGCTGATATCAACCTGCTCGTTTGTTTTTGTCCGTTTGCGTTTTTTGTGCAATGTGCAGTTTCTGTTTTTTTTTTTTTTCTGGTTACATCAGTTATATATCCTCGTTGGGCGAGTGGGTTCCGTTCTCAGCTAGCACTTTGCTGGCCGCGAGTTCGAATCTCCGACCGGCCAATGAAGAATAAGAGGAATTTATTTCTGGTGACAGAAATTCATTTCTTGCTATAATGTGGTTCGGATTCCACAATAAGCTGTAGGTCCAGTTGCTAGGTAACCAATTGGTTCTTAGCCACGTAAAATAAGTCTAATCCTTCGGGCCAGCCCTAGGAGAGCTGTTAATCAGCTCAGTGGTCTGGTTAAACTAAGGTATGCTTAAATTTTTACATTAGTTATAAAGTACGTTTCTTGGCCTTAGGAATAATTCTGATTTTATTTTTGTAAAAGTCCATGAAACTTCACTGTTCTCCTTACTGCAGTCCTACAAATTAGCTGTCCCGCTCCTGGCCGTGTAATCCAGTATACTCAGTATTCTGGAATAATAACTCCTTCAGGAGCGGAAAGGATTTGACAAAGGGTACTCCTGAATTTAATTAATTTCTAGGATGGTAAATTTTAGATATAACTGAATTTAATCAATTTCTAGAATGCAGAATTTTCGCTACTCTGAATTCATTCAATTTCTAGGATGGTGAATTTTCGCTACTCGATAATTTAATAAATTTCTAGGATGGTGAATTTTCGCTACTCTTCAATTTAATTAATCAACTTCTAGGATGCAAAATTTTCGCTACTTTTGAATTTAATTTCCAGGACGGTAAACTTTCGCTACACCTGAATTTAATCAATTTCTAGGATGCAGAATTTTCGCTACTCCTGAATTCATTCAGTTTCTAGGATGGTGAATTTTCGATGCTCCTGAATTTAAATAACTTCTAGGATGGTGATTTTTCGCTACTCGTTAATTTAATCAATTGCTGGGATGGTGAATTTTCACAAGTTTTCAGTCATGAGTTATAAAAATAAAAGACACTTGATTAGTCAAGGAATATCTTCTTCCACCAGGGCTTACCATGAGATCTATTTGTTGCTGAAGTGTCAGCCACGATCAGTGAATCTGCAACCTTTTTATTGTTCACCCAGCGTCAGCACTATATGCTCACTAGGAATACACTAGCGTTTATCCCCCCCCCCCTCCCCTATTCCCTACTGAAACAAGTGGAATTTTAGGATTTATTGATGATGGAAACAGGGTTCACCATCCTCTACAAGATCCTACAGGTTTTAGCTTAAGAAAAATAATTCAATCCACTAAGTGAAAAGGGCAGGAAATGAACCTTAATCACTGATTATACCGCTTCTCGTGCTTCACTTCTGACCCACTCATTCTACGTCATCTATTTACACTATAAGAAACGTTACTTTAGAACAAGCAAAATTACAACCCAGACAGTTATTTAAGTAATTCTAACCAATGAACAGGTGCACTTGACAACCAGCTATCTGCTCGACGTAACCTTCCAGATGTTATTCAGCTGTGGTCCGTAAAGCATTTCAAGGGACTTCCAATGTTAATGGCGCAACTAGTACATCAGTTAAAAAATAAGAAATACCTTTTACGGGTTAAGTTATTAGGAAGAAATTAAAACTGGTTTAAGGTTAACATTCGTATAAAATATTTTCAATTTTCTTGCTCCAAAACAATCGAATGAGTTCATTTGTAGACATAAATTTTGATACATCGCCAATTTTTTGCCGCATTTTGAACACGAAAATTTTGTTATTAGGTCAAATTCATCATGGCACGCAACCTTAAAATAAAATTAACTCGAATTCCAACGATATAAACACTTGTTTGTGGCAAGCTGTGTTTTAAGTTGCAAAGTGCGGGTATAATTCAGTTTAATTTTAGACAAGTTTGGCTATGAAGATATATTTCCAGTCACGCAAAAGCCTTTTCTAGAAATCGTTAAAATATAAAGTAAAACTTGGCCTGTTGAAATCCCTAGTAAGATATATTTGACATGGGAAGCGACAAAGGTAAATCCACGTACAAATCCCTCGTGTTTTATGCAGTTTTCTTCATGAAAAACATTTTTTTTCCGTACAAAATACGAGCCAAGGTGCTTTACCTGTAAAATTGTCATAACAAAGGCAAATGCTCTGATTTCTCTCGCCTTCGCTTCGTTCCTAGTAATTCAAAATATAATTTACGTTAAAGCCAGTAATTGTCATATGCTCCTTCATGTTACAAACCGAATTATAACTATATAGTCGGTGGAGGATAATAAGCTCTCTCTCCCTGGAAACCCCTCCATCTTCTATCGACTGGACCACATCAACCTCAAAAGGCATATCGTGCTTTATCTCTTTTTCTGTCTCTCTCTCACTCTCTCTCTCTCGTCGGCCTCCTCACTCTTTTACATTTGTGGACTTTTACAATATTCGTATGTCGTATTTCTTCGTTCCACTTTTTTTATTCTTCTTTTTCATTTTATTCCCCTTCCTCCTCTTCGCATTTTTTATCTCTTGCTACCTTTATTACTTCCTAATTCCCAGTTCCTTCTTCCAAATTCTCTGCCTCTCTTCTCCTTCATCATCTCTTGTCTTTTATCCAGTGCTTTTGCCCCTTCCCTTCTCCATCGTTTCTTCTTATTCCTATTTCTTTTATTCCATATCTTCTTTCTCTTCTCCTTTTTCTTCGAGCTCTTTTGTGCCATTCTGTGGCCGATTATCATTTCCCTTCAAGTGAGTCTCTTCAGAGCTCGGCCTGGTGAGCAAGATACAGATATATATTTGTTTCTTTACTTAACATCTAAATGGATAAAAATTCTACGCCAGTTATGAGTGTGAAGATTTCTCTTGCATCATTATTATTGTCATTATTAACCCACATGTCTGAGTGTCCACATGCGTAAACAGCCTCCCCAATAGATGTGGGCCTATATGACAAAATCTTTAAAGATGCGATAGCAGAAAAATTCAACCATTATTCAGTAAATAAATAAAAAGCATAGCTAGTACACAAGGACTAGTACTAAATGAGACTGCTTTTAAACAATGGATCTTAGCAAAATTGTGGAAGGCTATGGTAAACAAGCTGTGGGACACACCTAACTTTGATAGCACTGGTTGTATGGTCACAACTAAAAGCAGCATCTGAGATAACCTAGCGATTCAGGCTCTGGCTTCACCCATACAAATCGTAATTGGGTGGTGGGGAAGCTGTGAGTGAGTTTATCACATCACTTATAACTACACTTTACTTCCTTTGAAGGACTGAATGCTATATTTTTCCTTTTGAAAGTTGTGAGAATTTTTGTATTCACACACAAATTAATCCGCAAACTACTTCCACAAGATGATGCTGCCACTTGCATTCTCATGGCAGACTGGTATCAGCTGCTTCCTATGGCTCTTGTAAGCAGGGACTTAGTAGGCAGTACATGGTAATTTTACACAATCATAAACATATTCACAAGTGTGCTTGTGTTTTATATATATATATATATATATATATATATATATATATATATATATATATATAATATATATATTTGTGTATATATTATATATCTGTGTATATATAACACAAGCACACTCGTGAATATGTTTATGATTGTGTAAAATTACCATATTTATATATATATATATATATATATATATATATATATATATATATATATTTATATATATATATATATATATATATATATATATATATATATATATATACATAATATACAGGGTGTTTCGAAATTAGAGGGGCCCCCTCTACAGCATAAACTAAAATTGATATGGACAAAAACAAAAGTAATTCAGAACAGGTATTTAAGTTTCTCTCTGAGTATTTAATATTTTGCGTAGCCTCCCATCTGCCTGTACCACAGTCTGCATTCTTGAGGGGTATGATTTCAGCAAATCGTAAAAAAGCCGAGACTCAAACTCCATTTCCCTCAGCACTTCGGTCACCTCTCTTCGCAGGTCGTCGAGGCTTGGTATACCATCATAGTTCACTGTGCGCGCTTCAACACGATCCTTTAGGATACTACCAACGTTTTCACACACATTAAGGTCAGGGAAGCTACCTGGAAATTCACTTGATGAGAAGAAATCGATACCACTGTTTCGAAGCAGCTCCTGTGTCTGAAGAGCCTTGCAAAAATGTGACTTCTTCAACAGATAACACATTTTCAGGATCTTTGAGGAAAGGAAATAATCCACCAGTAAGCACAGTTTCTCTGAAGTATTCGCTATTCCATGACTGTCCTTTTTCTTTGATGATCCACATTAACCGTTTGGCTGTGAAACAGAGAAAAATTCCCAAACATTCAGGAAATTTCACAACTTGGCGATAGCGCACGTCATTGCTATCATCCAACTTTGCCGCCCAAATGTCAGTTTTATGATTTGGCTTCCTGACTGTGTAAATGAAGAATTCATCTGATGCGGCAACATGGAGAAAGTCAGCTTCATCCCAATCTTTAAGAAATGAACTACAAAACCATGCACGGTCTTGTCTCTTTTGCCGAGTGATATTGGGGTTGCTGATAACATGAAATGGCTTGATACCAGATTTTTTCAACTCACGATATACAGCACTATAACTTCTCTTCTTTCCCCTTTTTGTTTCTAGTTCAAGCGCCAGTTTACGTAAAGACTTTCTTGGTCTACCCACTGCCTCAGCTATGATGTCTTTCGACTCCTGAGAAAGGACTTCAGGCCTTCCAAGATTCTCACTCTTTTCACAATGACAGTCATATGGATTTTTGTTCCAGTTTCTTTTAACAAAGGATTCACCCTTTTAATGTATTTAGCTATCCAGGAACGTGGAATGAAGTATGCGCCAGCATACCTGGCCTCTCTGAAGGTTATAGCCCGGATTCGGTCAATCCATCTGATTTCCCCCGAGTCGTTAGCCATGGCTCTATCTAACTCCGTCACTCAGTCTGAAAATACTAGAAATGTAAAATGAAAAATAGCTTAACAGAAACTTAAAATAATGTACTTGGAGATAGGCTATAGCAGAAAACGTCATAACCTTCCATTTGTTCTGTGGAGGGGGGCTCTAATTTCGAAACATCTGGTATATATATATATATATATATATATATATATATATATATATATATATATATATATATATATATATATATATATATATGTGTGTATATATAAAATGTGCATGCACAAACGAGTGCGTCATGTGTTTCCGACATTAATTCCTGAGATCACCGATGCGCCATCCAAAATTCAATTCCAGGGTCACATAAGACACCGATGCCCCATTTTCTGCCTTTTTCTTCTTGTCATTTTGACCATTTATTTTTGTGGTTCCGTTTGGACATACCAATATACAGTAAAAGTGTTCTTAAATTTTACTGCTTTAAAAGTCAACTTTACAGATGGTGAACACAGTAAAACTTTTGCTTTAACAGCATAAACTTTTTTTCATCGCTATAGTAATGAAGTGTGGATGTTAAATGACAGAGCTGCTAAACAATCTCTTCATACATATCCACCACTGCTTTGACAGGACATTAGTGGATGATAGAAAGAAGCATAGCTGAGCAATGCAAGAGTGAAAAGGGCCAGTGTTAGTTTGAGAATGCTTGTGGATAAGATTGTTGAAAACAATAGAAGGACAATTACATAGGTTGATGGTTTTATAGGCAAGATGCTGTGGTACAAAGGTGATAGAGTGACTGAGTGGCTGACCAGGGTTTTGAGGGGCTCCAAAACAATGGGTGGGAATAACAACTGTTCCACTGTATAAAGGTAAAGGGTTTATAAAGAAGGCTGCAATATTCATAAGGATATAACACTGCTTAGTAAATCAAGAAAGTAAGATAGTAAGACATAACAAAAGAACTTTTTAGTGAAGAACAGTGTAGGTTTAAGCAAAAAGAGGATGTGTGCACATGTTTGATATAACCCACTTTCGTGAGAATTTCGAAAATACAGGGAAGAGGCTGCTTGCAGTATAAACAGACCTAGGAAAAGCTTATGATGTAACTGACATATAATTTGAAGAGTGATTAAAAGTTTTCAGGACGGAAATGAAGTGCATTATGTAAAAAGACTTCAACAGGAGAGTGGCTCGTTTGGTGCAAAACTTGGTCTGAGACAAAGGTTAGTTGTGCCTCCTAGGCTGTTCAAAAGTTTTATGGATGGAGCGATACAAGGTATCGAAGTCTGAGAAAGGGGTACAGATGTAGGCGCAAAAAGTAGGAAAAGAAAATGGGTTGTGGAGTGTGGAGTGGTAGATGCTTGCAAATTATGAGAAACTGCAGAGATTAGTAATAACGTTTGTAAGAGTTTATGCGAGGAGAAAGTTAAAAGTAAATACGAAGAGTAAGGGTATGATACATGGAAGATGGAGCAGCAAATGGTAATATGTATGGTGGAAAAAGGAAAGTAGTTAAAGGTACATAGGTAACTAAAAAAAAAAAAAAATTCAGATTATGGTAGGATGGAACGATAGGCGAGCCACAGAATAGTAAAAAAATAAAGATAGCACGGTGCGCGCGCAAAGGAAGCATGAGTGGAGGTAAAGTACACGGCCAGAAAGTGGGTACATCTATGAGCCGAAGGAACACACACACACACACACACACACACACACACACACATATATATATATATATATATATATATATATATATATATATATATATATATATATATATATATATATATATATATATACACACACACACATCACCTACGTGGCAACATATCCATAAGAAAATAAATATATACTGACAATATTCACTGATAAAAATGCTACCAAGAGAATGTTCTACCAAGCTATTAATTATTATTTTTCTTTATATGAAAGTGGCCTTTCACTCCCATCGTCGGTCAACCTTGGTGCTTCTGTTGTTGTTATTACAGCAGCAGCTGTGTCCTGGAGGTTGGTCCTTCTCATCGCCCACTGCTTATTTCGCCTCCCTGTTTCGACTCATAGCTTATCAGCGTCCCATCCTTTATTCCTACTTATTGAAGTGTCAAATCGTCGTTGGTTCGGATGATTGATTGTAGTTTTTTCCCCTCGTTTTTTTATATTGGTGTGTTTTTTATTCCTTTCACATTGTTTGTTTGTTTGTTGGAATAGTTTTATTTGTCTTCTTTCATTATCATCTCTTATATCTTTGTGCTTTACATCCATTGACATTTACTGTTATTTATTAAAAGGCCTAAATGTGAATTTTTTCATTGCTATTTTTGTTTTTGTACTGCATGGTTTGTCTGTCGTCTCTCTTGAACAATATTTTTATTTCCGAAGTTTTATTTGTCTTTACTTACTGAGCTACCCGTTTTTAATATAGTATGTCCCTGTTATTTCTGCCTGATTCAGATTCAATTATCTTTGAATATTTTTCATTAGACATTATTTTTTACTGTCTTGTCGTTATGTATGTATATATGCACATGCAAATATATATATATATATATATATATATATATATATATATATATATATATATACATATACATATATATATATATATTTATATTTATAAGTGTATATTATTAATGTTAAGGGTGTTAGGGTGTTCATCTTCAGGCAGTAGTTTGTGATGAATAAATTATTTGTATTTGATCGATAGAATTTAATACATAAATGCATGCATACACACCATTTGATATATATATATACATATATAAATATATATATAAAATATATATATATATATATATATATATATATATATATATATATATATATATATATATATATATATATATAACGGTATGTACGCATGCAAGCAGGCATTTAAGTATTCAATTCTATCGATCAACTACAAATCATTTACATTATTCATTACAAACTGCTGCCTGAAGCTGAACACCCCTAACGTCCCTAAACATTAATAATATACGCTTATCAACGATGGAAATCTGACGCTCATTGCAAAGCACTCTACAAACTCATAAATTTTAGGACCATATTAATCAAACAAACAAGGCACTGAATATTGTTCCTTTATCTCTCCGTCTCTGTTTAAACCGATTCTTTCTTTTCTCACTGCCATTTCCTCCTCATATCGATTTCGCTCACTTCCTTTTTTTTAATATCGATTGAATCTCTCCTTCTCATTTCATTTCTCTCGCTCTGGCAGTCTCTCATTCTCTCTCTTTCTTTTTTCTCTCTTCTCTCAACCTCAGCCAGATTTTTACTGGAACATTTTTCAATAAAAAGCCCTCCCCAAAAAAAGGCTATTAAAACATGAGTGTGTTTGTGTGCGTCTCTCTCTCTCTCTCTCTCTCTCTCTCTCTCTCTCTCTCTCTCTCTCTCTCTCTCTCTCTCTCTCTCTCTCGGCGTTGTTATTCGGTCCTTGTTCCCCTTTCCGTATTCTCCTTTCAATCCACTGAACACAGACTAGCTCTTTTCTATAGATGCTCTCCGCTATCCATTTTCAAATTTATATCTCAAGGGTTTGATGGATTTCTCCCAATATTGCTGCCTGGGGAGAGGTTGTTTTATGTATATATATATATATATATATATATATATATATATATATATATATATATATATATATATATATATATATATATATATATATATATGTATGTGTACATACATAATATATATATTATATATAAAAATTTCACAAACGTCGTTTAGTATCCAATCCACTATACCTCGGGATTAAATATATACATACTTTAAAGCAGCACTACACAATCACAATGTGATTGGTGTCTAATTTCTTTGAACATTGTTTATTGGTGGGATGTTTTGAAAAATTGTCGTAGGTAATTTATATCTGAAGCGATGCTGCAAAGAAACATCTCAGCAACTACAGAACTTCCTTCCGAGCCTTATAAGACATTTTCAAATACCATCGCAACTACTTCAACAGACGTTTTGCTTTCTCACTGATCTCATCGTCTCCATATATTCTTTATTATATTTCAAATTCTTAATACTTCATGCCCTTAACATAACTTAAAACTGGATCTTTCACCACGATAGTGATCGGTATTTGGCTATTAGCACATTGTAACAGGCTATGTATTTTCTCTGTGGCAAAAAGTAATACACACATTTTTCGTGACATACAATTTGCTGAACAAGAGACCGTAGCGGCAACGTGTCATTTTAGACGAGTACCGGCATCATTTTTTAAAGAAGGCCAGTAAGAATGAACACCTAAAGCCCTTTCCTACAACAGGTCCAAGGGGAACAAAGAAAAATGACGTTTCCGGGAATAATGGGCAACACGATTAAGAAGAGAATTCCAAATCATGGCAGAAAAAAAAGTAAGAAAATGTGCCAAATTTTCTTCGGAGCAATCGAGTTTTCTGTAGTGTCTAATGCTGTATGAAACTCCCAGCCACCGCCCATGAAACTCTAAGCCGCGGCCCATGAAACTTTCAGCCTCGGCCCGGTGGTGGCCTGTGTTGTTGGGACCCATAGCGGTGCCAGACGCACGATCATGGCTAACTTTAATCTTAATTAAAATAGAAACTACTGGGGGAAGAGGGCTGCAATTTGGTATGTTTGATGATTGGAGGAAGCACGTTCAACATAATTTGCAGCCCTCTAGTCTCAGTAGTTTTTAAGACTTGAGGGCGGAGTGAAAAAGTGCGGACGGACAGACAAATAGCCATCTCAATAGTTTTCTTTTACAGAAAACTAAAACCAGGGAAAACACTAAAACCAAATCTGGGAGGTGTGACGCAGCGGTGTTAGTAGACCACCCGAAAGGTGAAAGGACTACTGTCAGATTAATGGATCTGTGGCTTAAACCGTACATATATAAAGAGAACTGCAATTACGGTCTTGACATCCTGATATTCATTTCTTATTATTTTGGAATCCATTAAATGAATTTTTGCCCTATTCACTTATATAACACATCATCGTTGTTTCCAGTTTTAATCCTTGTTTTTTTTTTTTTTACATTTTTTTTCAATAGATAATTTTCGTCCTCGCTCTTTTCGTTTTCTCTCAATTGTCTATCTCCTTCCCTTGTCTCTCTTTTGATCAATCTTTTTTTCACTTTTTGATCTATCTCCTTCAAACCTTTTGTCGAACTTTCCTTCTATTTTTTTCATTTTTGCTATTTCTTGTTGTTGTTTTCTTTATTCAAAATCCCCCACCATTAATTATTCCTCATTCGTTCTTAAGCCTTCTTGCCATCCATTACTTTCAATCAATCCAGTCACTAGAAGCTTTTTTTTTTCCTTTTAATTCATTTCGTCAGCCCCTCACGACATCCTACATTCACCAACGATTCACACCCCACACAAACTTAGGTAATTCTCTCTCTCTCTCTCTCTCTCTCTCTCTCTCTCTCTCTCTCTCTCTCTCTCTCTCTAGGTCCTGCTTCACAGGCATCCAGCCTCTCATAACATTTGACCTTCTGTGACTCCCAAGCGGCCTGAGTCATAATGTTCATTTGTGTGTTGTCTTGTTTTGCACCTGTTACTCTTTCACAAGGCAAAGATTTAAGAAGGCACAACCCCAATGTCTACATGTAGCCCAAAGCTGACAACAGACTCGGATCTTTAAAGTGATTAATTGATTGATTTATGGTCTAGGTTTTTGACGTCGTAATAAGATTAAATAGGAAATAAAAATAAAGTAAATTTAAAAAGGAATTTTTTATAAGAAAAAAATACTTATGTATACACACACATATATATAGTGTGTATATATATATATATATATATATATATATATATATATAATATATATATATATATATATATATATATATATATATATATATATATATATATATATATATATAATAATATTTGTCAATACAAATACACTATACATACATACATACACACAAACTAAATATGTACGATTTAAAATTTATTGAGGAGGCCCGCCTACTCTTTAAAGTGAGGGGAATATAGATAAAAGGAAAAAATGAAGTAAAGAAAATTCCAAAGACTTGTAACACTGGAAAAGAAAGTCATCGAGCAGAGCAATCCGTTGACGCGATTGCCGTCGAAATGGACAATCAAATCCTCTAATCTATCCCGTGCCGGAAAAAGACAACTGTAGAGTCCCACGTAATTTGATAAACTTTGAATCAACTGCTGACGGAATAGGCAGTCGATTACCTTCATATAACTAGCCTATGCTGGAGCAAGTTAAAAGTTAAGTATATCTTAGTTTTACCAGACCACTGAGCTGATTAACAGCTCTCCTAGAGGGGGCTGGCCCGAAGGATTAGACTTATTTTACGTGGCTAAGAACTAACTGGTTACTTAGCAACGGGACCTACAGCTTATAGCGAAAAAATTAATTTCTATCACCAGAAATAAATTCCTTTAACTCTTCATTAGCCGGCCGGAGAGTCGAACTCGGGCCTAACGAGTGCAAGGCCACAACTCTACCGACTCTCCCAAGGAAGAGCTTGCTGGAGCAAGTGACAATAGAAGGATTCATATACTCATATTTTCTCTGTTGATGTTATAATCCTAACGGGGGTAGCAACTTTCTGAAGGAGAACTGGGACACACATGGTCAAACCCTAAAGGAAATGAATGCACATTTGCAGTAAAGGATGCAGCTATAACCACGCTAATGCACAAAAGAGTGCTAAAACATACAAAACACACACGTCAAACATATGCAAAACACCCAAAGTGCATAATCATATAAAACAAACACGCAAACACACCATCCTGCTAAAATACACGCTCGCACACAGGCAAGTATCCCATGACTCATGTTACACCTGTCAAGAAAATCAGAAACTATCATCCTAATTTTTTTTCTTTGCTCTCTCTCTCTCTCTCTCTCTCTCTCTCTCTCTCTCTCTCTCTCTCTCTCTCTCTCTCTCTCTCTCCATAGGACGGAGGTTCTCACCTGCGCTCACCCATCGTAGGGATTTCTTTCAAAAGTGAAAAAAGGCCTCATAAATGTGAGAGAGGATTGCAGATGCGTGTCAGCTGATATCAAAACTTAAGGGAGCTGCCAGATGATATTCGCTGATGATCAAAGTTTAATTTTCCTTATTTTATCATAATATAATTTGAAATCGTGTGTCCCATATTTTATCTCTTGCTGCTCATCATATTTTTGTTTCGATCATTTATGAAAATTCTTATGTACCTAATCTGCTAAAGCTCGATTTCTTCATTATATAATATATATATATATATATATATATATATATATATAATATATATATATATATATATATATATATATATATATATATATATATATATATATATATATTAATTTTGGATAAAATTTCTTGGCACCCTTTCCAGTATTTCAATTAGCAAAATTCAATTTACTTTTCTCGTAAGTTGCAAAGATCTAGTTAATTCAAGTCTCGTCATAATGACTGAATAAATATTTCATGCACTGTCGAACCAATGCTTTCTTGTTCTGTCATACACACAAATACCTGAAAGTCACGTGATCATCGTGAAAACTATAACATGTGTAGCATCCGTACACGCACTAACAAGTACAGTATATTCCCTATGCATCCAAGCCCTGTAAAAGTTTCCTTGGGCTGCCAACTAAGATATCCGTCACCTAAATTCTGGTCCCTTGTTCATCGGAGAGGCAATCTCCTTAAGATGACATTAAAACTATTTCTTGGCCTATATCTATATGCTTTCCTGAATTTTACTATATTTCCCTAGTTCTAGTGTTCTCTTTGATTATAATTGGATATCTATTTAGTTAATATTTTTTAGCGTGCCCATTTTGAATAATAATGACAATGAGAAAATGACGAACAAAGAATGGAACTCCCCAGTTTTACTTCATTATAGTGATCCAGGGGTCAAATTTTCCATAAAGTAAAAAAAATTAAAAATTACAGACGTTTGGAAATAAATTCATCCTCTAATGGAATATGGATACTAAATCATTTCTGGTAAAATCGAGCAACAAAAATAGGAGTGCTCAGCCAGAATCTTAAATTATAAATTCCTAGGTAATTTCATTCTCCTCTATGTGGCTCCCCTCAAAAATACCCAGACCCTATGACTATTTTTTCCTACATTGGTCACACA
>JANJGK010005107.1:0-2500 GCA_039081455.1 Macrobrachium rosenbergii
TCTCTCTCTCTCTCTCTCTCTCTCTCTCTCTTACGCTGTTGACAATCTTGAAGCGTTCTTTTCTCTTCTCTCTCTCTCTCTCTCTCTCTTGCTCTCTCTCTATCTCTCTCTCACTGTGTTTATATACAGTATATACATATAATTATATACACACATATATAGACAATATATACTGTATACATATATTATATATATATATATATATATATATATATATATATATATATATATATATATATATATATATATATATATATATTACATAGTCCATTGCCACTAAATAACACGAGAAACCCCGCCATAAATATTCACGCTTCAAAAATACGCCAAAAATAAACTCATATCTCTCTTGGTAGCCGATCGAATAAGTCACTTTCATCGCTGTTTAAAACCCAGGCTCGATTCCTGGCCGGCCCAATTCGCCTGTCTTATATAATACCTTTTCTCTGTGAGATATTCCTAAGGTAGAGTGAATCACATAGTACAGGGGTCCAAATAATACATGTCAGGGCTAAGGTTAAAATTACAACTGGAAGTAAGCTGTATAATAGCAGATTCTAAAAGATTTTGTGAAGAGAACTCTTTCGATCTTCGCGACTGGAATTATGTAACATCGTAATACATAGGAAACATCGTACATCTGGCATGGTGGGGCAGGGAGGTTGATGTAACCCAAAGTATCGTACAAGATAAAGAAAAAGTTCAATCGTACATTCACGTCCATTCATTAAGCTATGACGAAAAAGAAAGTTTTTATTCTAAACTTTTGGCTAACTCATAGAATTCTGTATTATCTGCAGGACAGGAAGAATTTTTATTTTACAAATGAATGGGCTCCTTCACTCGACGTAATGATCTAAAATTCGCCTAGTTTTACCGTAGTCTGGAGGGGCTATTTCATGAATTTAAAATACTTCTGAGAGAGAGAGAGAGAGAGAGAGAGAGAGAGAGAGAGAGAGAGAGAGAGAGAGAGAGAGAGAGAGAGGTTATAGGCTAGTCTGCACAGTGTAGGAGATGAAATATAAAATTCACATATATATGAAGATAAAAAAATGTACATTTATATTAAAGTGGTTTGAGAAAATTTCATTTTCTATATATATATATATAATGTATGAGTATATATATATATATATATATATATTATATATATATATATATATATATATTATATATATATATATATATATATATATATTCATATAATGTATGTGTGTGATTATATACGCTGTAGCGGCTGTACAGAAAACTCGATTGTGCCGAAGAAACTTCGGCGCGTTTTTTACTTGTTAATAAAATTTGACTTCCCACTAAAAATCTGACATTCGTCAAAATAACCTTATCTTCAAATAACCTCGAACCCCATCTATCAAGGTGTTTTGACCTAAGCTCCTTGTGGTCAGAATGACCCAGGAATGACCTATATGACTCTATATGACCCCCCATCTCTGTTCGTATGGATAATCCTAATTATATCTTGAATTGCTTCATGTTTGGTGTAAATAAGGTTTATAGCGAAGCGTAGCAGCCTTGGGTAATGAAAGTGGTTATAATTCTGTCTCTGAGAGAGAGAGAGAGAGAGAGAGAGAGAGAGTGAGAGAGAGAGAGAGAGAGAGAGAGAGAGAGAAGAGAGAGAGAGATGTTTAAACAGATCAGTGAGAGAGAAAGAGGGAGATTATAACACAAACACTCAAGAAAAATAAATAAAAATATAAAAGCAATACGTAAAAATTAAAGTGGTGGAGAGAGAGAGAGAGAGAGAGAGAGAGAGAGAGTGAGTGAGAGACTCTCTCTCTCTCTCTCTCTCTCTCTCTCTCTCTCTCTCTCTCTCTCTCTCTCTCTTTCCACGAAACGCCAGAAGCACATCGCTGGCCATAACTTTGCTATTAAGCGCCGAATGCCCAACTCTCCGTATCATAGACGAGAGCGTAACCATCTCTCGCTATATTTCGACGGGGATCAGGCGAGATTACAGAAGGAATTACCGAAGGAATTACCCGAAGGGATTACCGAGGGATTACCGAAGGATACCAAGGGAACGATGACGCTTGAGGTATGACCGTAAGTGGTCGTTCTTGGATGCCGTGGGTTCCCAGCGTGGAATGTTAATGCTTAGCGGTTTGTCACTTGTGAATATTGTAGGAACTGTGGTTTTCGTCATGTTTTGGTTATAATGAGTTGCTGTGTTTTTTTTTTATTATTTTTTGCTTTATTTCTCTCTCTCTCTCTCTCTCTCTCTCTCTCTCTCTCTCTCTCTCTCTCTCTCTCTCTCTCTCTCTCTCTGTAACTATTATAAATTTCTCTATTAGATAAATCTCTCTCTCTCTCTCTCTGTAACTATCACAAATATCTCTATTAGATGAATCTCTCTCTCTCTCTCTCTCTCTCTCTCTCTCTCTCTCTCTCTCTCTCTCTCTCTCTCTCTCTCTCCCTACGATCAAGAGGGCGTGGGGGAGGGAACAGGAATTATGTTCAAAACGTCCTTCTCTATATTGGCTGA
>JANJGK010005107.1:10000-17500 GCA_039081455.1 Macrobrachium rosenbergii
AGCAAATCTCATTATCTTAGAGGGAAAATAATCTTATCAATGTGAAAGTTACCCAGGGAGGAGGGTGGGGAACACAACCCCTTTTGACCAGAACGTTCTTCCTCCCTCTGTTTTTGCCCAAAGGAACATTTGCAATAATCACATCAGACACACACACACACACACACACACACACACACACATATATATATATATATATATATATATATATATATATATATATTTATATATATATATACAGTATATATATAGAAATAATCAACACACAATCACATGTGGAACAGAAATAAATTTCTGAATCACATCAGGATCGAACCCAGGTCTTTCAAACGAAAGGCAAGGGTGCTGCCCACTAGGCCATACAAGTCAAAAGAAGTTGGAACTTGGAACCTGAGAGCAACTGCACCCAGGTAATTCCTTGGGTGCAGTTGCTCTCAGGTTCTAACTTCTTTTGACTTGTATGGCCTCGTGGGCAGCGCCCTTCCCTTTCATTTGAAAGACCTGGGTTCGATCCTGATGTGTCAGAAATTATATATATATATATATATATATATATATATATATATATATATATATATATATATATATATATATATATATATATATATATTGTTATGGATTGTGTTATGGATTGTGCTAGTGTTAATGAGTACTGGAGTGGTAACATGGGGAATAGTTGATCTGTCATGTATTTCATTGCTTGACTCACTGTTCTTGTAAAACTTGAGGATCCTTGGGGAAAACCTGAGAATGTTGACTTAGGGGGTTAATTTGACTATATGGTCAGTCATTTGGCCAGTGGTAGTTGTTATTCATTAATTTACATATTGGTTTGCGTGAGTAATATTACTATGTATCTGTTAATTGTCATGTTCTTTGCTAAGTTTTTCCTTTTATTCTGTTATGGTGGTGATAACTGTTACTGTTCATTAATAAATTAGGTTAGTTGTTACTATTTAGTTTTATTCTAGCCTAGTGTTCTGTAACAGAATTTGGCGGCCTGTCCGGGATTTTATCTTAGTAATAGGCTATGAACAGTAATCAAAATGTTTTTGTGTGCTTAGCATTATGCCTGATAAGTTCATGTTACTTATGTTTGTGATAAGTGCTCTAGTGTATTTGTACTTATTAGGTTTAGCCCTTCTAGGTCTATACCACCTTAACCTTTCTAGGTCTTTGCTAACCTAACCTACTCTAGGTCATTGTTAACCCAGCCTAGTCTAATTTCTATTAAGTGTTTGTATGATATTGATACATAATGGCTACTTTTGAAATAGAAGAATTTAAATTAGACCCCTCTGCAACTGATTTGAAACGTGGTTTAAGGAGAAATGATTGGATTAGATTAGCTGAGTGTTACGAGATACCAGTGAAGCTCTATTGGAAAAAATCTTTGCTTATGAATGCTGTCGTTCAAAGCTTGGTAGATAATGAGATTGTGGATGAATCTGCACTTGATCTTTGTGTACCGTAAGATGATGCATCTGGAGATGTGAATGTGATAATTAAGAAGCTAGAATTAGAAAGGTTAAAAAGAGAGCATGAGAGAGAAAAGGAAAGGGAACAGCATGAACTACTGTTGCTAGAGAAAAGAGCTGAGCTTGGTATTGTGCAAAATACTTCAAGTGATGAGAGATTTGACATTTATAAATGTATAAGAATGGTTCCAGAGTTTGATGAATCAGACCCAGATGAATTTTTTGTACAATATGAGAAGCTTGCAACTAGTTTTGGTTGGCCTCAAGGTAAATGGACTGCTTTAATTCAGCGTAGTTTAAAAGGGAAAGGCAGGAGTACTTATAGTGCTGTTCTTTCACCTCTTCATGAAAACTATGATCATGTGAAAAAGGCTGTTCTGGATTCTTATGAAATAATTGCTGAGTACTATAGGGTGAAATTTAGGTCTACTAGCAAGGAACAGGACATGACATATACAGAGTTTGCTCACATTATTGATAAGTTTTTGGGTAAGTGGTTAAAATCTAGTAAAGTAGATTCTTTTGATGCCTTGAAGGAGTTAATCGTACTTGAGCAGTTTTTGAATAGCATTCCTTCATGTGTCAGAACCTATTTACTCGAGAGAGAAGTAACCAGTTTAAAGAAAGCAACCTCATTAGCAGAGAATTTTTCTTTGGTGAACCCTAAGACGAAAGAATCCAATATCAGAGCTGGCCAAATGAACTCACGTAGGGTGCAGAAGCACATAGGGCAAACTAATTGTGAACAGATTGATGAACATGCTAAATTACCAAAGTCTAATGTTGGTGATAAGCCTGATTTTAAAAAGAGTTCAGGGTTGAATGTTCGAATCTGTTTTTTGTGTAAAAAACCCGGTCATGTTGTGTCCAATTGTGTTCATAATCCTAAGAGGAATTTTTTGCAAAATAAGAAGGGCAATCAGGGTGATGTTAGCTTAGCAATCAACAATAGTGAAGTTATGAAAGGTGAAGATGTTGGACAACCAGAAGTCAGTATGAAGTCATTAGAACCATTTCAAAGTGAAGGCTTTGTTTCTTATAGTCAGCACAGTCAACCAGTACCTGTTAGGATTTTGAGAGACACGGCTTCTAGTAAGAGTATAGTGGTTAGGAGTGCTGTTCCTTTTATTGGAAAGACTCTAACTGGTGAGCATGTTGTTCTTAAAGGTCTTGGGCAATTGGCTGTAGTTTCCCCATTAGCAAGGATTTATCTACAGTCTGGATTTGCAAACAAATATGTGGAGCTTGCTGTGCATGATGAACTACCTGTGGAAGGGGTGTCACTTTCGATTGGTAATGATATTGCTGGTGAAGTAGTTGTTCCTAATCCAGTGGTTACTTTTACTCCTTTGGATATTAGTCCTACCTTGGAATTGGAGGCAGCAGCCCCTGAGTTGTTTCCGTCTTGTGTTGTCACTAGGAGTCAAGTTAGTAGGACACAAAATGGTAGCGATGGTACCAATGAGTTTGACAAGGAAGGCTTGTCGTTTGGGTCCAGTAATTTGAAGTCTGACAAATGTGATGTTTTGGATAAGTCATTTGATTTGAGTTCATTTTTTCATGAGGATGAAGATAGTAAGTCAAATGATAAAATGGATTTTGTTAATAAGGATTTTCTTCATGAAACTACTGAGGTTTTGAACGAACCTGAAAGTGATGTACCAGATGACACCGACTTTGGTTGTTTTCCTATGAATAGGGAGACATTGATTTCTGCACAAAGTAGAGACCCTAACTTATCTAAATTATTTTCTTTAGCAGTAAGTGAGGATGACAGTAGAAGTGAAAGTCGCTGTTATTACATCAAAGATGGCTTGCTTATGAGAAAATTCTGCTCTCCAGATGTACCAGCTGAAGATGATTTTGCTATACATCAGGTGGTTATTCCTTCGTGCTTCAAGGATAAGGTAATAAGTATAGCACATAATAATTTGGGTGGACATTTGGGAATCAGAAAAACAGAGTATAAATTACTAAAATATTTTTATTGGCCTGGTATACATAAAGATGTATCTAGATTTTGCAGGACCTGTCATATTTGTCAGATAGTTGGAAAACCAAATCGGACAATTAAACCAGCTCCTTTGAGACCTATACCTGTTGTGGACGAACCATTTTCTAGGGTGATCTTAGACTGTGTGGGTCCTCTTCCAAAAACCAAAAAGGGTAATCAGTATATTCTGACAATGATGTGTATAACAACAAGGTATCCGGAAGCAGTTCCGTTAAGGAACATAAAGACTAAAACGCTACTGCCTGTGCTGGAAAAACTCTTCACTCAGTCTGGTATCCCAAAGATAATACAATCTGATCAGGGAGCAAATTTTACTTCTGACTTATTTCAGCAGGTTATGACTCGCCTTGGTGTAACCCAGTATCATTCAAGTGCTTATCATCCGCAGAGCCAGGGTGCACTTGAAAGATTTCACCAGACTCTGAAGAATATGCTATCAAAATTCTGCATGGATCAAGAAAAGGATTGGGATGAAGGTTTGAATTACGTATTGTACGCGGTAAGAAGTACGTGTCAGGAGAGTCTAGGTTTTTCTCCATTTGAGCTTTTGTTTGGTAGAGATATTAGAGGACCCTTAAAGTTATTGCAAGAAACTTGGTTTAATGATGAGAGTACATCTAGTGTTAACGATTACATTTCTAAACTTCAAAGGAAACTGAAAATAGCTCATGATTTATCTAGAAAATTTCTCAATAAATCCCAGCGTAAAATGAAAATTAACTATGATTTAAATTCTGAACAAAGAAGTTTCAAACCAGATGATTTAGTATTGTTATTTTTACCAGTAAGAAAATCTCCTTTAGAACCCAGGTATCAAGGTCCTTATCAAGTTATTTCTAAGGAAAGTGATCCTAACTATATGATAGCTACACCTGGACGGAGAAAGACACGGAGGTTGGTTCATGTTAATTTGATTAAAGAATATCACCCTAAAGATGAAGTGCCTACTTTGGTCACTGAAAATGTAACAAGTAAAGGATATGATGACTTCTGTATTAGTGGCAAAGAAGTCAAAATTCAGAACTCTGATGTGCTTAAAAATCCTTCTACTAAATTAAGTCATTTATCTCTTACCCAAGCAGAAGATGTGAAAGAGTTGCTCATGCAGTTCAAAGAAATATTTGGAGATGTCCCTAAAGCCTGCACAGCAGCCAGTCACAATGTCCAGTTGGTTGAAGGTGCCCGTCCAGTTAAGCAGCCATTCTACAGACTGTCACATGAAAAGCTAAGGATACTAAAGCAGGAAGTCGATTTCTTACTAGATAATAATCTTGCAGAGCCAAGTGATAGTCCCTGGGCATCCCCATGCATACGTGTTGCGAAGAAAGATGGCGGACATCGCATGTGCACGGATTTCCGAAAGGTTAATTCCATGACACCAAAGGATTCTTATCCTTTGCCTCATATAGAGGACATGATAGACTCTGTTGGAAATTCTAAGTTCGTGACAAAGCTGGATCTTCTAAAGGGGTACTATCAAATCCCTTTGACTGATAGTGCCAAGAGAATCTCTTCTTTTGTGACGCCATTTGGTTTATACCAATATAAAGTACTTCCATTTGGTATGACCAATGCACCAGCAACATTTCAACGGATGATGGATGTTGTAACGGCAGGGCTAGAAGGAGTGAAAGTTTATCTAGACGACCTAGTAATTTTCTCTCATACTTGGGAGGAGCACCTAAAAACCCTGTCTATACTTTTTCAAAGACTGTTGGCGTACAACTTGACGGTGAATCTACATAAAAGTGAATTTGGAAAAGGTGAACTTATTTATTTGGGTCACAAAGTTGGAAGTGGGAGCATAACGCCAGTAACTGCAAAGACTGAAGCTATTGCTCAGTGGCCTACACCAAATTCAAGGAAGGAAGTTCAAAGATTCTTGGGCATATGTGGATATTATCGCAGATTTTGTCCTAACTTTTCTAGTGTAGCTGCTCCATTGACGGACCTAGTAAGCCCAAAAAGGAAATTTATTTGGACCAAGACCTGTAATGAAGCATATGAAAGCTTAAAGAATATGCTTATTACTGCTCCCATTCTAAAGGCTCCAGACTTTGAACAGCCATTCTGTCTTCAAGTAGATGCTTCAGGTGTCGGAGTAGGAGCAGCCCTACTTCAAGAAGGAAAGGATGGGATTATGCATCCAGTTTCTTATTTTTCTCAGAAGCTAAAACCTCATCAGAGATCTTACTCAGTCATAGAGAAAGAGGCCCTTGCTTTGTTGCCTGCCCTTTAAAGGTTTGAACTCTACCTGGACAACAGTAAAACAATAGTGGTATATTGCGATCATAATCCATTAACATTCATCTCTCGAATGAAGAACAGAAATCCTCGGCTTACACGGTGGTGCCTGACTCTTCAACCTTACAACATTGATATCCAACACATAAGAGGAAAGGACAACATTGTAGCAGATTTCCTTTCAAGAATTCCAGAATGAATATTGCTGAATATAAATTTATAAATATGTATTGTTTAATGTAAAATGTAAATGGTACTTTTTATTTGGTTTAATATTGCTTGCTGTAATAAAAACTTTGTTTTTATCTTAATGGAGGGGAAGTGTTATGGATTGTGCTAGTGTTAATGAGTACTGGAGTGGTAACATGGGGAATAGTTGATCTGTCATGTATTTCATTGCTTGACTTACTGTTCTTGTAAAACTTGAGGATCCTTGGGGAAAACCTGAGAATGTTGACTTAGGGGGTTAATTTGACTATATGGTCAGTCATTTGGCCAGTGGTAGTTGTTATTCATTAATTTACATATTGGTTTGCGTGAGTAATATTACTATGTATCTGTTAATTGTCATGTTCTTTGCTAAGTTTTTCCTTTTATTCTGTTATGGTGGTGATAACTGTTACTGTTCATTAATAAATTAGGTTAGTTGTTACTATTTAGTTTTATTCTAGCCTAGTGTTCTGTAACAATAAATAAAAATAAATAAATACATAAAAATAAATATATAAAAATAAATAAATAAATAAAAATAAATAATAAAAATAAATAAATAAATAAAAATAAATAAATAAAAATAAATAAGTAAATAAAAATAAATAAATAAAAATAAATAAATAAAAATAAAAAATAAATAAAAATAAATAAATAAATAAAAATAAATAAATAAAAATAAATAAATAAATAAAAATAAATAAATAAAAATTAATAATTAAATAAAAATAAATAAATAAAAATAAATAAATAAAAATAAATAAATAAATAAAAATAAATAAATAAAAATAAAAAATAAATAAATAAATAAAAATAAATAAAAAAATAAATAAATAAAAAGAAGTAAATAAAAACAAATAAATAAATAAAAAAATAAATAAAATAAATAAATAAAAATAAATAAATAAATAAAAATAAATAAATAAAAATAAATAAATAAATAAAAATAAATAAATAAAAATAAATAAATAAATTAATAAAAGTAAATAAAAATGAATAAATAAATAAAAATAAATAAATAAATAAAAATAAATAAATAAATAAATAAAAATAAATAAATAAATAAATAAAAATAAATAAATAAATAAAAATTAGAAAATAAATAAATAAATAAATAAAAATAAATAATTAAAATAAAAATAAATAAAAATGAATCAATAAATAAAAATTAATAAATAATTAAAAATAAATAAATAAAAATAAATAAATTTATAAATAAAAAAAATAAATAAATAAATAGATAAAAACTAATAAATAAATAAAAATAAATAAATAAAAATAAATAAATAAAAAAAAATAAATAAATAAATAGATAAAAATAAATAAATAAAAATAAATAAATGAAAATAAATAAATATATAAAAATAAATAAATAAATAAATATAAATAAATAAATAACAATAAATAAATCAATAAAAATAAATAAATAAATGAAAATAAATAAATAAAAATAAGTAAATAAATAACAGTAAATAAATAAATAAAAAAAAAAAAAAATAAATTAGAATAAATAAATAAGAATAAATAAGTAAATAAAAATAAATAAATAAATAA
>JANJGK010005108.1:2500-51189 GCA_039081455.1 Macrobrachium rosenbergii
GTATCTTACAGGCCTGTTCAGAAGGGGGGCAGTTATTTTTGAAATTTTTACATAAAAAGACGACCTCCTCTTGGAATAGCAGCCAATTAGAAGTTACCGTTAAAACTCTGTGGAGGAGATTAAAAGGAGAATTAATTTTAAAGTTAGAAGAGCAAAAACAATAAAAAAAAAAATGTCAACCCTAAACCCGTAAAGTTCTTTTTCTAAAAATCGAGGTGTTAAAAATATTATCTTGTCTAAGAACAAGGACGTCTAAAAAAAAAAAGCCGAAAAAAAAAAAAGCCGATTCTCATTTTCCTTTTCCAGAGGAAACGTAACACATGATAGCCTATTTTTAGAAACTCAAGAAAGGAATCAGCTTCATAATTAAGTCTAAAAAGAGCGAAGGTATCATTAACATACCTTACGTAAAAAAAGGCAACCGTAAGCTAAGGGACAATCACCTTAGGATCGAATATTTAGTTTTTGTTCTTCTAATTCCCCAAACAACTCAAGATCAATTATTCATTCATTCTTCTAATTTCGTAAACTTCTCTTTGATTAACAAGTTATACTGTTGTTATTGTAGAATATTCTTGCAAACGCTCATTATAAGGAAGGAAACAGCAAGGTCAACGAGTATGGGTTAATTTAAATTCCTTTCTTTAGGTATTTCTTTTATTTTCAGTTTTCATCCTTTTGTGTTGTTTCATAATCTTTTCTTCATAGAGAACTACTTTTTTTATCGTCCATCCACAGTGTCATCTAAATTATAACCTTCCCAATATTTGGATTTGTTAAACTTTGCTTTTTTATATCAGTATATTGGAATAACAATTGTTATTATTGTTATCATAACCACTATTTTCACTGTTGCTCTTCTTGTAGTTTTTATTCCCATAACCGTTGTACTTATCATTATTGTTTCTTATGTAAAATCAGTTTCGAGAGCTTCAGTCAAGAGCGTCCCCACACTCCCTTTAAGTTCAGATAAGAGTTATGGGAAATTAGTCGGCTTGTATAATTTAACTCAGTCATATATATATATATATATATATATATATATATATATATATATATATATATATATATATATATATATATATATATATATATATATATATAAATTTCTGACTCACGTCGGGATCGAACCCAGGTCTCTCAGGTGGAAAGCAAGGGCGTTATCCACTGGGCCACACAAGTCTAAAAGAAGTTGGAACCTGAGAAGCAACTGCACCCAAGGAATTACCTGGGCAAGCTAACTGCTTGCATACCAGCGAGTTTTCCCCAACTTCCCGACTCAGCAATGACCCAATAGACAACATTTCATTCGAATTATCCCTTCTGAGTGAATAAGATAGAAATCATCAACACACTATCACGTGTATTTTCCACCTGAGAGACCTGGGTTCGATCCCGACGTGAGTCAGAAATTTATTTCTGTTCCACACATGGTGGGGTGGGCATCTGTATAGGTTGTGTCAGCCATAATTACTTCTTTAGGTGCCCCTATCATTTTTCTCCAGTTGAAGCCAGGGCAGTAATTCTTGGTGGCTTTTCGAATTTTTAATGGTATACATACTGTAGGTGGCAACTGGGGAAGGACCTCCTCTTTGTCAATCTTGTGATGGTGCTTCTACAGTGTGCTGGCCTAGTATTCACCATCTTGGTCTTATTTTTTGGTTTTCCTTGCCTTGATATATGTTGTGGGGCATGTTGCAAGGCCTTTGAGTCCTTTAAAAACTCATCTGCCCTCTTCAGAAGATCCACCATGGATATGGCTTTTGAATTAAGAATATTAGTTAGGAAGCAATAGAGCAAAGTTTTTCTTGTGAGGTTGACATTCTGGGGTTTCTCATCAGCATTTTGTTCTGGGATCTTTAAAAGGGACTGGAGTTCTTCTGAGGCAGCTCTTGCCACGGTGCCCTCCAGTACAGTGTTTAGCAGATCGTGAGCCCTTTGGGTGAGCTCAGGGAAAGCCTGGCTATCAGAAATGTGTGCAAGTCCTGATATGATAGACTTATGACTTGAGCATCAAGCCAATATGCAATCAGGGGGAAAATGGCATTTGGGTCCAAATTGTATCTTGAGAAGGGAGGTCCATTGAGATTACTGCCATTTGTGTCTGGTTGTTCATTTCTGATATCTTTAGTGTTTTTTCTTTCAAAGTTATTCTCTGCTGTTCCATCTTAATGTCCTTAAAGAGTAAAGACAAAACTGAGTTACAACAATTAGTCTATTTATAGTTTTATTATTAGTAGACCATGGCTGTATTAGGTCCATAAATTTTCATGGAGGTTTAGTGAATACTACATCGGGTCTTTTGGGATAGTGGAGGAATACATCCAGTTCTTGGGGGAGGGCAAAGTCAGAACTTGAGCTGTGTTGAATCTTTTAGTGGCTCTTCCTATCAGTAGACATGGTTGTATTGAGTCTGTTAATCACTTGAGTTTTGTGCAAATACCATGCTTGGTTTACCAGGTTAGTGGAAGACAACCTTGTGCTTAGTCCATTAGAGTCTTATTTTTAGTAACAGGGTATGACGTTATTGAATTTGATAATCACTAGGGCAGAAACCAAGCTGGTCTACCTGTCACCCAGAATGGGAAACAATTCCAAGAGTCATATCGCCATTATAATGAGATATAGAAATATCCTTCTGCGATGTCAACCATTATTAGAGGCATTGGAACCTTCTACCATGACTACAGTGTCACATTTCAAAGCGGAGAGAGAGATCTAACATTTTCATAAAGGATTTTTTTTACTTCGCAACATCTGAATATATATCATAATTTCCCACTTCCTGCTTTTCTATCATGCGAGTGTCATCCATTGATATCAAAGTCAAGTATCTTCAGTTCGCATTCTGATAAAGAGTGCTTTCATATAAAGAACTTGAATAAGAAGGTAGGACGTTTGAAATTTCATCTTTAATGATTATCTCTCTCTCTCTCTCTCTCTCTCTCTCTCTCTCTCTCTCTCTCTCTCTCTCTCTCTCTCTCTCTCTCTCTCTCTCTCTCTCTCTCAAAATAAAATTGAAATGTAGAAATGAAAGATTAACACAATCTTTAGAAATACTTTACGTAGAATATGAATGTTTCAAGAAAATACTCAATATTCGACAGACAGTACTTTTCATAATGTCTCTTAGAGATTTAGAGGAAAAATTTTACGCGTTAGCTCTAAGATTATCAACGAATTATAAAATGTTTAGTGTTAGTTCTAACCACCAACATTATTTTCCACATCTTTAAAACGTATTCTAAGAAATTCTTGGAATGACGGAGTCTATCGTTTTATTCTTAGCCATTCTGCGACACTACACTTCGCCTTATCGTTGTAGTTCTCCCTTTGAAACCCTCTGAGAGAAGACAGAATGTCCACTTCAACCATTTTTATCAAAGTTCTGAATGCATTTCTAATTTCTTCTCTTCCTCATTATGATTAACCTTTGCGTATTTGCCTTCGAATGACACGGAAGGGAGAAAATGAAAGAGAAACCTTCCTCGATTATTTTTTATGTTTTATTCCCCTTTTGATTTTAAGTTTTCAATTTTTAAGCAAATATATCAACAATGTAGTGACAAATGGAATAATATACTCTTTTTGTGCACAATTAATATCCATATTAGCATTTTTTCGCAATAATGCTAGCGATCATATTTTGCCTTAAATAACATGACAAACATCAGAATAGTCTAATACCTCTCAAAATAATTCTTTATGCAAATTAGGAACATTTTTATTTCGCTTGCAGCTTGAAACATAAGGCTTATGTATTATTATTATTATTATTATTATTATTATTATTATTATTATTATTATTATTATTATTATTATTATTATTGGTTTTGTCAAACAAAATGGCTGTTTCAGCAGCATTTATTTTATATAGTAAACGCTCAATTCGTCTTATCAATTGCTTTTCTTGCGCTGGAATGGTTGCAAGCAATTGACCGATATTCATTTCCGGTGGTTTAGTGATGTGTAGGAGGTAGTTATCGTGGGGTGTCGACTAGTTTCGCCCTTCTCGTTAGGGCATCATTCAGGACAGGATCGCAGGATGCAATCCTGTCCTGAATGAAGGGCAAAACTAGTCGACGCCACACGAGAACTACCTCCTACACATCACTAACCCACCGGAAATGAATATCGGTCAAATGCGTGCAACCATTCCAGCGCAAGAAAGGTAATTGATAAGACGAATTGAGCGTTTACTATACAAAATAAATGCTGTTGAAACTGCCATTTTGTTTTAAAAAACCTGCATTAAAGAAGGTCTTTTTCCTGTTATTATTATTATTATTATTATTATTATTATTATTATTATTATTATTATTATTATTATTATTATTATTATTATTATTATTATTGTCATAAGTCAGAAGAAGAACCATCAAGTAGAGGAGATAATTTGTGTCTGGAAAATTAAGGGAAATTTTGAATTTGAGGAGTGAAGCATTATAATTTGAGCTTGGGCGGTCGAGGGATATTCTGAGTTTTAGTTTAGAGGTTTTAAACTTGTAGCTAGGGAATCTGAGGGATAATCTGAGTCTTTGGTGGGATTGAGGATATTTTTTTGGTTTTGTGGATGAAGGGCAATTTGAGTTTATGATGTGAAGGAGAATGATTTGGATTTGGGTGGTTAAAGGATACTTTAAGTTTTAGGTGTTGGGAAGAATAATTTGGAATTGGATGGTTGAGAGTTATTTTAAGTTTTGTTAGAAGACATGATTTTGATGGCTAATGATATTTTTTGTTTCAGATAGTTTAAAATAATTTAGGTTTAATTGGTCAAGGGATACCCTGAGTTTTAAATGGGAGGTTAGATACTTTAGATTTGATGGGTTGAAGGAAATATTGAGTTTTAAGGGGAAATGGGATAATTTATGGGTACTTGAGGGATATTTTCAGTTTTAGGAAGGAGGATAGATTTTTTCTCCCTCTGTACTGATGAAAGATATATAATATTAAGTATCTTGCGAGAGAGACCGAAATGTATGTTTAGGTACCTGAGGGAGGTATTAAGTTTTAGACGGGAGCAGGGGTAATTCAAGTTTCAGAAGTAGAGTAATATTTCACTTTTAAGAGGGGATTTCTTTTGGTTTGGGTGGTTGAAGAATATTTTGGGTTGGATGTTGGATATTTAAGTTTGTGATCTTGAGGGATGTGTCGAGTTTTAAGGGTAGGGGAAATAATTTGTGTTTAAATGGATGAAGGACATCCTGATTCTTAAGTGGAAAGGAATAATTTGGGGTTAGATGCTTGTGGTGTATTTTGAATTTTAGGTGGAAGGAGGATACTTTCAAGTGGGAGGGAGAATACTTGAGTTTTGGGTGGATAAGGCATATTTTAAGTTTTAGGTTCGAAGGGTAAAATTTTAGGTTTGGATTATTAAAGATAGATATTTCGAACTCTAAAAGATTTGGATAATCTGAGTGTTGATTCTTGAGGGACATTTTGAGTTTTAAGTCGGTAAGGGATACTTGAGGGTTGCGTAGGAGAGGAATATTTTGTGTAGGTGGGGGCTGGAGTACTTTAGTTGGTTGAATGCAATAATATTTGAGTGTTGCACTGAAATGGAAATCATCTGAGCTTTGGTTGACGGGGAATATTTTGGGTCCTAGTGGTAGGGAACGGGGGTAATTCTGATTTGGGTGATCGAGGGACATTTTGAATTTTAGGAGGAAATGAGTGTGTCTCAGGTCAAAGTGGGTTAGGGATAATTAAAAGCTTTATCTGTTGTGGGTGGGAGTATTTTTATTTTGGGGTATTTTTTGGAGCTTTCGGTGAGAAGACAATTACTTTGGGTCTGGTTGGATGATGGGTAGTTGGAGTTTCAAGTTTTAGGGAAAATACTTTGGGACTAGGAGGATGGTGGATTTTTTTTCAAGAGGTAGGGCAATAATTTGATTTTGAGCTACTTTAAGTTCTACATATGAGGAAAATAATATTGGGTTGGGTGGCCGAGGGATGGGGATAATTTGGTTTGCGTGAACGGAAAACATTTTGAGTTTTCCATGGGAATATTAATATTTTGTGTTTGGGTGAATAAAGGATATTTTGAGAGTTAGTCGTCAAGTGGTTAATTTGAGCTTCGGTAATCGATGTATATTTTCTGTTTTAAGGGGAGAGGAATGCTTTCTTTTCATTCTAAGATGCAGGTAAAATATTTTGGGTTTTAAGACACAGGGATATAACTTTGGTCTATTAGCCTGAGTAATATTTTCTTTTAGGCAGGAATGGAAATGGGATTGGAGCAATGGTGGAAATCTAACAGAATTTGCAGCTGATGCTGTCTGAAATTAGCAAGACACTACAGAATTTACAAAATTTCCCTAATAGAATATATCATTTACTGAGAAAGATGGGACTACAAATAAAAAAAAAAAAAAACAGAGGTTAAAACGATGAAATGTAGAGGAAGAAAAGATTAATGATAATGAATCCTCCAAATAATTATGAGCAATGATAACCATCACAAGTCCCTTTGAGCTAAATTTACTGAAAGATTGAAAAAGGTAAGTCAAAGAATGTAAAAAATAAAATAATATTTGGAAATGAAATTGTCTGAAATTTCACACAAAAGTAAGATTATACATTAATCTAGTGCAGCAATGAAACTGTACCTAAGAGATTTTATTGATTTTAGAACAATATTAGGAATCACGTGGCAGGGCAGAGTTAGACATGACACCCTAAGAGAAATTTTGGAAGCTCCGAAGGTACGTGAGATAATGATGAAATGGAGATGGAAATGGCTTCGGACACCCTGACACCCATCGGGAGAATGCTTTAGTGCTTGTGAAAGAGTGAGCTCGGCTCCTGTGGCCACCAGAAGAGTTAAAACTCCCAGGCCCACTTGAATGACAAGTATGAGATTGGAGTTAAGTTATAAGCGGAGATTTATTGAAGATACGACAAGATTTGAGTGAATGAATTTCACAGAAGCCCTCTGCGTCCTGCAACCTTGTAGACAACGGTGATGATACTGTGACTGAGAAATATTTTGAATTTTAGATGAG
This sequence comes from Macrobrachium rosenbergii, assembly GCA_039081455.1. NCBI lineage: Eukaryota > Metazoa > Arthropoda > Malacostraca > Decapoda > Palaemonidae > Macrobrachium > Macrobrachium rosenbergii. Next base: position 9,508 of record JANJGK010005108.1, read on the forward strand.
AGGATATAACGTGGTTTAGGTCGGTGAGGGACATTTTAAGTTTTACGTGGGAGGTTAAGGGATATTTAAGTTTTAGGTGAGATGGGGATAATACTTCGACTTCGGTGAATTTGGTATATTTTGGGTTTTAAGTGAGAGTGAGGGTACTGTGTTTTAGGGTTCTGTTTTAGGGTGTATTAGTTTCTCAGCTGGACTGACTGGAGCTCAAATAACCAGGTGACAAAACAAAATCTTATGTTATAAGGGAAGCTGCAATCGGACTACGTCAAAACCATAAATTTCTTTATTGAGAGCAATAAAGAACTGATGGCAATGAGATCTCGTTAAAATTTAATGAAACTTGAACTCGCTTTTTTTCTATAGTTGTCAACTAAGCTATAAGCTATTGCAACGGCCTTTACATAACCAGGTATGAAAATGAGCCCAAAAAAGATAAGAAAGATTTATTTTCTTGGGTGAAAAGGGAAATGGGATTTTAACTACCATGGAAGAAACCTAATTGTAGCTTACATTATGCCACAAGAGAAACTGACTAAAGAACAAAATTAAGTAACCATGAAAGTTATTTTGAGTAAAGACGCATACCACGAGTCATCTAACAGAACACCGTAAAGTGCTTGACGTCTCATTTTTGTGTTAATCATCATAGTTCTGATACGAACTTCTTCATGTTAACAGATGCTATCAAAATGGCTTGACAAACATAGATCTTAAAGCATTTAAAGATATGGCATTTCCATCAATGATTTAGTTAAATTAAAGATGTGCCAGCAACCCCTTGAAGTTTATTTTTACTGCAGAAATGACAACATCAGATTTACGTCTTGATTCGTAAAACAAGGAACTTAGCCGCCAGGAATACGGGCATGTGCGTCTGCGTGTGTGAATACGTGAAGCCGTATGCACAGTGTTGCGTGTTTACGTACCGTACGTGCGTGTGTAGGCGTTTGACTGTGGCTGTTCTGAATTCTTTAACAGACTTGAGCTTTCTAGCTCTCATACTTAATCTAGGAATGAAAGACAACGTGTGTCGAGAAACATCATTATCATTCCGTTTCTAGCTATTAACTGCAGTTCATTGTCTACTTGCATTTTGTCGTAATTAAAATCATTCATCGTCTTTTTATATGAATGAATTACCTCTAAGACGCTTTGTAATAAGAGAAAATTAAGTTACTAAATAAAGAAATATATGATTTCATCATCTGCGAACAAGTAATATTAACGTACACATGCACTGTAGACAGTTTCAATAATTTAATTAGATTCCGAATATTTATGGGTGCTCTTTGTGTATTGTATCCTCAAATTTTCCTGTGGTTTTTCTCGTTACTTACTCAAACCGTAATGAGAAAAAGAGAGATTATGTGAGATATGATGAAAAACAATATACAGGGTTTCAGTGGGACTTCCGTACAATATCCAGAGCCCCATTTATGAGTGTGTACATAAATACGAACACATTATTGACGTATAATTTCAAACAATTCAAATACACTTCTTACTTAATAAACTATGAAAACTCTCTCTCTCTCTCTCTCTCTCTCTCTCTCTCTCTCTCTCTCTCTCTCTCTCTCTCTCTCTCTCTCTCTCTCTCTTTGTGTTCTGGAAAACATCAACCTTTTAATTTTTAGTAAAATCCACAATGGCTTCCTTGTCATGTGACCCTCGTAATTTTACAGAATCAAAGTAAAACTCAGGTATATATAGTATCATGGTGGGAGGTTTCGTAAAATTATATCTGCCTCTAATTAATATGTAGAATAATAATAATAATAATAATAATAATAATAATAATAATAATAATAATAATAATAATAATAATAACAACAACAACAACAACAATAATAATAATAATAATAATAATAATAATAATAATAATAATAATAATAATAATAATAATAATAATAATAATGGTAACCAGGCCAAAAACAATAAGTATCCTTGAAGCCAAATATAAACCAATTAAAACGAAACCTTTTGACACTGTCGACTAAAAATAGAAATATGAAGAAGTATAGAAATAGATGAAAATGGCTGTTTCATAAAAATGTTCATATCTTTCATTTCTATAATAACTGAAAAACAGAAAGCCTCATTTTTTTTTCACGTTCTGCAAAAATATTGCAGGAAAAAGTATTGGGAAAAGATTTGAAATTATATGAAATTTTCGAAAGATATAGACGTTATAGAATTTGATGAAGCCATCTGACTTTCATAAGAGTTTTCCTTTTGTTATGATTGAATTTTTTTAATAATTTTAAAGTTTATTTATGTTTATGCCTCATAATTAAAATGTTTCCATCAATTCTTTCTGTGGCTTTAAGTGACATCTCAATTGCTGGATTAGATGTTCTCTGTCACTATTTCTTTAAAAACATTTTTTTTATTTACACAACCTTTTTCCTTTTTTCACCCTTCATAAGCCTAATTTCTTGTACCAAAGCAAGAGCATCTTAACAAACTGGCTAATCAACCTAAATGTTTCCTGTTATTTCTGTAGTTGTTCTTAATCTTAATTGGTACCTGTGAATGTCTGTTATGAAATCATCATTTTGACCAAAAATGCTGATGTTATTAAATTCGTTTTGTGGAAGGATCTGGAAATTATTCATTAGAAGGATACAGAACCTTATTTTTTACATCTGGTGTATCTTAGTGTTAACCTGTGATAATGGATGTTATAATCAAGGGATAAGTCCAATATTTGTAAGGCAAAATTGATATTTATGAAATCTATGCTTGTCTTAGAATTAATGCTCCTAGTTCAAAGAGAATACAAATGTATTAAGTTTCGTATTTTTTTGGTAAATAACCAATAAAGATATACGAACGTTGAAGAATTTATAACTACCTTGGGGTATAACAATGCGTATCCATGGGTTTGCGAATATCTAGAATTTATGAATGTTGATGTGCAGTAGCTCACATTCAACATGAAATTTACGACTACCTTTGAGTTTATCACCGTTCTAAAGCATCAATAAATATTATAGACAGGATGATTCACAGAGTCTATGGTATATGCAGGTTTTGCTTAAAATGCAGAGACCGATAGGACTAAAACCAAATGTCTTTATCTAGTTCTAGCTTGAATTTCATGTTAGAACGAAACTATGAAGAGAACTGTGATTAGAGAGGAATGCTGTGCGCTTTCGGTGCAATTAGCTGTTCAAGGAATTGCTAGAATACGAAGAAAACTTGCCGGTATACTCATTATAGTTTATTGATTATCCGGGAAAAATTAAGTCTTCAGTTCCTCCTACTCATTAATGTTACTTAATTTGTAAATTTTGAAATGATCATAAGGGGGCAAATTCAAGACAAGGTAGCTGAAGCAGCAATGCAAACAATGACACTGAATCATAGTTACTTTAGAGAAAGTTAAAACATTTTCTTTCAGTAAGGAAGGAGAGATCATTAACCTGAATAATTTCTTTACATATATAAATATATATTAACTTTATCACATACACAATTGTTCTGTGCATTAGTAGAATTACTAAAAGGACCTCATTCAAACTGGATGATATCTAACGGAGTTTTTTATTCACAAAATGTTACAAGCTTTCTTGGACAAACAGTCCACATTATCAAGTATCCGGATACTTGATAATGTGGACTGTTTGTCCAAGAAAGCTTGTAACTTTTTCTGAATAAAAAACTCCGTTAGATACCATCCAGTTTGACTGAGGCCCTTTTAGTAATATATATATATATATATATATATATATATATATATATATATATATATATATATATATATATATATATATATATATATATATATATATATATATATATATATATATATATATATATATATATATATATATATATATATATATATATATATATATATATATATATATCTATCTATCTATATATATATATATATATATATATATATATATATATATATATATATATATATATATATATATATATATATATATATATATATATATATATATATATATATATATATATATATATATATATATATATATATATATATATATATATATATATATATATATATACATATATATATATATATATATATATATATATATATATATATATATATATATATATATATATATATATATATATATATGTACAGTATATGCTTTTTGGCCAAATTTTCTCTCTCATGCAATTCCTATTGAAGGGCATTACTGGCAGCGACTATCTTTTTATTTAGATTTTAGACTGTGAATCAGTTTATACTTCTTTTTTTCTCTTCAGGCAATCTTCTCAGGAATAAGGAAAAATTATTCGTGTTTTTTTTTTTTTCATTTACTCGACAGATATGGTCGACAGACCATTTCCTCGTTTATTGGCGGCGTCTTCAGAACTAAATTACAAAATTGAATTACACAGTTTTATTGCAACATGCGGACTTAAGAGCTACGCCTAAAATATGAAACATGACACCATTGGAGAGATGAATTTCTACTGGTCGGCGGGTCTCATCGTCTCGCCGGTTGTCTTTGCGGTAGCAAAGGCATTTCTGGTGCTCTGTAGGACACGCTATATGCCACGGTGTGTAACAAAGGGTGTTGCCGAGGATGTGATTCCCGTCTCCAGCCGATAGTCTTGATTTGCACCGTAGCTGGTATCTGTCACGTCCAGGAATGTTCTGTCGCTCGTTTCTCCCTTCGGATTCTCATAGACATTTTGTGGTTCCCTTGAAGAAGGGAGGAAGAAGTCCGTTTTCCTTTGTATGTTTATTGCAGGCCTTTGCTGATATATAGACATGGCTTCGCTATCTGCAATTTTTGGGCACTGGCTCCGCTGTGCCTTCTATTAGTTCTTCCAGTTTAGGTTTACAATCGCGGGCGTCTGCATAATGCTGAAATTTTGCCCCTTTGTTGCAGTGGGCTTGCAATTGCAGAAATAGAGAGAGACTCTGCCTGCCCTCGTCGGACGAATTTTCCTTGAGAACCGTCAGGCTAAAGCTTTCACACATGTAGAAAATGGATAACGTCCCTTGTAACATGCAATAGCTGGAGAGAGACTATATTAACGGTTGGGTGAGGAAACAGGTTTAGTTCACTAGGGTAATGTAGAAATCAGTACATCCAAGTTAAGAATGAGTCTGTAAATGATTCCTATGTCTTACGGGAACTACCAAAGAAATAACGTGTTACTTCTATTTTGCTAAGGTGGTTTTTTAATTGTGTATATTTCTCGCCATGAGTGTATCTCTCTTTATAAACCATAACGAGGAGCGAATAGTGAACTTACTTTAATCAGTATTTTGTTCGCACTTTTTAGTTTTTTCAGATAAAGAAAGAAATGGAGAGAGAGAGAGAGAGAGAGAGAGAGAGAGAGAGAGAGAGAGAGAGAGAGAGAGAAGGTGTTCCCTCTTGAACACTTGCGTCCAAACGTAAGGTAAACAATATAGTTTAACCATAAATTACGATTCAGCTTATAACATTAACCCTTATTATAACTTGTTAATCCTGTCCACGTTGCCTGGTCTCCAGATTTAAGAGGTGTCTTGTATTAGCAAATGACATCACGAGACAAACAAACAGATAGGGGACCTGATAATATATCATATATTGATACGCGTATGATTAACACCGAATGGACTTAGTGCAATATGTCGGTCCTCTTTTTGTACAACTGATTTAAATGATGTTTCTCAGTTTAGCGTCAAGATCTTTATAGTACTTTGATCTACTTAGTTTTCTTGAGATGTTCATGGTTATTGGAATGGACACTAGTGCTTTTTATTGCAATAAAACGTATGAAGTTTGCACTTATTTTAAATAACTTCATTGCAAACTTTAGAGGATGTCATTTTGAAATGAATCAGGTGATGACCATTCTCCACAGGATAATTGTGAAAATTCCCTAAAAGGAAATTCGCACTTAGTCTTTTTTATATCCCTCTTGCTTCTCGGGAATTCAATAGAGAAATGGCACGCAACCTTGCCGTGGGAAACTCATTTATTTTTCTTTATTTTATTTTTTTTTTTACTTTTCCTAATTATGTACTATTTCCAGTGCAACAATGAATTCCTCACAATAGAAGTATATTCTCTCTAAGATGATCCTGCAGTTCAAGACATCTTGCCTCGACAACGAGAAAAGAGAACCACTCTTTCCAGTAAGAATATTCCTGTGTTTTAGATAACACTTCATTCAGAAATAACACTTCATTCAGAACAAGAGAAGTGATTTTAAATATCAGAGTGATTTGTGACCAAGTTTTGATACAAATATAGGTAAGGTCAAAGTCGTGACGTTACAGAATAACTGTGGAGGTAAAATCTTTTATATTAATTATAAATCATTTCATTGTTGTCAGAACTGGTAGATTAAAATGAAGTTTCCTAAGACGGCGTTAATTGGTTCTTTTCACATGTAAAAACATTAGTATTATCCGCTGTTATTTTTCAATCTCACGCTTTCAGGGGGAGCAAAACAGCCATATCAGAGGCTTACAGTACATAGGACGCGTCTCGTCAAGACCCTTACAAAATTTGCACATTCACCTCTGTCTTGTACACACCCACTCGTTTCCAAGACGCTAAGACTCCTCCCATCTTGGGACTTTTTATTTCCATTCATGTAGCACTTTCTAGGTCTTCTCTCCCCTTTGCTCCCACTGCTTTAAAATACTGTTGTTTTCACCAGCCTAGCATGCTGCATTTTCTCCACACAACCAAACCATCTGAAGTAATGTGATCCGTCTGTTCCTCCTTAACATCCACTTTACTACTTCTACGTTCCTCCACATTCCTACCCCTTTCGATCCTTCTCACCCACATACAACAAGCAAATGTTTCATCTCAACAGAAAAAAACGTTTTCCTCCCATTCTCTTTCAACATGCAAGCATCATTTCTGTAAATGAGAGTTGGCTCAACAATTCCTTACTGAAATACAGCTTTAGGTTTCATGGACATTTCATTTTTTACTACTCCTTTGCACAGGTACTGCTACCTTTCTTGATTCGCCTATTCTGCTGCTTTTCTCTTCTCTTCTCTTCTCTTATTCTACGATCGTCCGTTTCATTTACTTCCAGCTACCTATAAGCATCATCAGTTGTCCTTAATTTTAATGCTTCCTTTTGTCCCTTCGACTTCACATTCACCTTTAACTTCTACCCCTTACAAATATTTTTCTTGATCCCTGTCCATTTCTCTCTCATTATATTATTAAGAATGGATCATCTACAAATATCAGCTATCCCACTCATCATTCACAACCCATTTTTTATCACGAGAACTTGCACCTCCATCTGACGTCCATCTTCTGGATTATTGTATCAATCCATTCCTAGAGATTTTGAAATGTCAAAGGGGCCCAACACTTCCCACACTCATTTCCACTTTCAAGCCAAGTCAGAACGTCTCCCGCCTACATATTTTGACGCACTACGATTTTATCAAAAAATTTATATCACTCTCAACAAATTAATTTGAACACCATTTATTTCTTCCACTTATGTCATAATCCTTCTCAAGGGCCATATTCATCGGATTCTCAAAACATCATATAATTGCTCCAGAGTAAATACTTGATTAAACGTTCTGTCATCTGTTTACTTTCTGCCCCAAAACCTTGCCAGTATCATCACAGTTATATTTAGCAATGGTATACTCGTAGACTTTTCCAGATATCTATATTACCTATACTTTTATACAAGGGAAATATAATTTTTCTGGCTCAATCCTTAGGATTCTTTGTCTCTTGTAGACATACCTGGCAAACCATGGCAATTCATTCAGTCTCAGTTTCAGTACCTTGTCACATCTCACTTGTAATTCCATTAATTTCTGTTACTTTTATTTATTCCTTAACCTCTTCTTAATTATTTTCCTTGTATCAACTTTCCCAACAACCAGGATTCCCAAATTTACTCTAACCCACTCTATACCAGCATCGTTCAGATTCTCCTTTCGTCTATACTCCATAGTAAAATATCTTTACAATACCCTGTCAATCGCTTCATTTATTTTAAGGTTGGTGTGTTCATTATTATTTCTCTCGGCAATTTCTATCTTAAAGAAAAATTTTGTTATCATAAAGTGCATGCATAGGTTTATACTAATTTTTATGCTATACCTCATCTAATCTACTGCATAACTGTCCATGATCATTCTTATCGTAACATTCACGTACATATAGAGTTTGCTTCTTGACTCTGAAATTTCCATTTCCTCATGCCATTACATAATCTTTGTACAACCTCTTTACACTTCGTGTTATGGCAACAAGTGCCTATAAGTATTTGGTAATCTTTATCTCAAGTATAATGTTCTATATGGAATGGTTCTCAATAATCTAAGTTTTGCCCCCCCCCCCACCAAAAAAAAAAAAAAAAATATTACAATTTATATTACTGCCAATGAATATGGAACTAACATGGGATAACTTCAATAACTAATACCATTATACCAGTTCTTCCTTGAAGCTGAGTATAAATGTCGCATTATGGGCCACCAATGATGAATATGAATGCAATATTGAACGAGGTTGTAATTCTCTACATTCTTCCCTCATCACAGACTTTAATCCCTATCCATTTTGTATCCCTCCCCTGATTTTATGTAAATCTTGCATTTCTACCAAACTCACTTATCTGAAGCCCATTTATAACCACATTTTCACCATTCATTTCTATTTCAACAATATAGGAATATATTACCTCCAGCCATTAATCTTCGTCAGAACATCCTTCAACGTGCTTTTCTATCAACTCTGCATTATCACATCATCTAACACACTTTTCTTCATCATAATCTACCTGTCTGCGTATGTCAGACCATCAAGCCACACTCACAATGAATTTGTACTCGACCTTATCTGTTTCTGTTGTTAATTACTCTATTAAATTCTTTACCTAACAGCTGTCCTATCTTTTCTATTGCCTATTTTTGCATTTAAATCACTTATAACAACTGTTTTTCGTAATACTTCTCTATTTACACCATCTATGAAAAACCTGTAGTTACGTCTTCATACATCATGTAACATCTTCCAACTTTCGTGCTTTCGCAGTAAGTTTGCAAAGGTTCATTCACAAGATGAGGAGTTTTCGCGAAAGGAAGGATGTATGATTTTGGAGTATTAAAAGAAAATTAATTCTGCAGAGGTTAATGAAGAACATGAACAGAGGGTAGGAGGAGGATGGCTGGCGGATGAGGAGCAACAGCAAGATGAGGAAAGGAGAAGATGAGGAATATAATACGCAAGATCTTGTCTGAAAAAACGTCGAAAGTTACAGGCTAAGGATTAAGTGGGATTAACGAAGGAATCGCCTCATGGAATTAAGATTTTAAGAAGTTGGTTACACAAGAGGAACTTCTGCCATAAGTGAGACGAATGAGTTGGAATGAGGATTAAAGTCGACTTGATTCTCTTCATCTTTCTCCCTAGACGAAGGAAAAGAAAAAGAAAAATGTTGGATAACGTAGGAATCTGTGGCGTCCCAAGTTAACTCCTCTCGGAAAAAAAAATCTTTTGCTGAACTGTAAATCAGCACATGTGAACGTCCCGAATTCGTTTTGCAAAAATAACTATGAAAAGATTCAGTAAAATAATTAAAAAAACTAAGGTATAAGCTTCTGATTGTGTTAATTTTGTTAACTGGAAAAGGATTTTTAAATAAAACTCTGAGAAAATGAAAAGTCGTAACCTTTCTTTGCTCTTAGAATCTTCGTTCTGCTCCAATTCTACATCATGAAATATACTTCGCTCCTACGTTTTATAAGAAAAAAAAAAATTCAGTATCTTGAAAGTAATTCTACCTGGTGAATGCTTAAGATTGTCGGGAAGTGTTTTTTAAATGGTTATATAAGTAACAATAAATCGTAAGAATCACAGAAACGGAGTTTGATTCCTTATAGCTAGAACTATGTGCAAAGCTATTTCTTTGTATATCAAAAACTTCTGGTATCCACTGCTCATTTTTGGAAATTGCTCTCGAAATGAAAATTCTTCTTCATAGAAACCTGGTACTCGTTGCATACGTCACTAAGTGCCATCAGTCTCCAGTTACTAGAGGAAATAATGGTAAGTATACATCTTGCGTGTAGGAAAATTATGTCAATTTAAAATTTTCTTTTTTTATTGCATAATAAACTCGGCATGGCTTTCATACCCATTAATTTTGTTTCATGTAGAAAACAATAAATCCACGAAATTAAAAACACTAAACATCTCTCTCTTTTTGAGTCGTTCTTTTAGAGCATTTTAAATCCCATTATTTCCGCAATAAGTTATTTATCTCATTGCTTTGTGTCTAATGACTATATTCGGTTCCCATCTTCCTTAGAGACTCGTACCTTGGCTCGGTAGCTGATAATAGTTCACCAGGGAACATGAAAAAATTCCACTTCAGTAATTTTTGGCGGCATTCTTTCATTCTGCATATTGGGAAATAATTGATTAATTTTATCGAATTACCTTTGGGAACTTTCATTCTCATATCATAAATTATGTGACTTCATTTCGCTAGGTTTTTACTACTTTCGAACTTCGTCCGCATAATTATTTACTTAGCTGATAGAGGAAGTAAATGAGCATTACATTAGAGCAAAAGCTACTTTCCATGCATCTGATTACTTTATTATCCAGCTATCTATCTATCTATCTATCTATCTATATCTATCTATCTATATATATATATATATATATATATATATATATATATATATATATATATATATATATATATATATATATATATATATATATATATATATATATATATATATATATATATATATATATATATATATATATATATATATATATATATATATATATATATATATATATATATATATATATATATATATATATATATATGTATATATGTATATATATATATATATATATATATATATATATATATATATATATATATATATATATATATATATATATATATATATATATACATATACATGGTGTTATAGAGGTTGTTTGGTTGTTTAAGGTCGGAACATGCTATTGCTAATTGGTGACATGAGATGACTCTGGAGAGCACTGAGTCTCTTTTTACTAGTTACGTGCTTTTATTTCTGATGGACTTGAAATTTTGCATGGTTATTCAGTCCTGGCGACATTATGACCTTACATGATCAGCAGTGACCTCTAGAGACCCTACATTGACCTCTCCCAGTATCTCAGGATTTGTATGAAACCCTTCGGATTTTTCACAACTTCTTTGACTTGGTTGAATGAGTTAATAACTCTAGGGATTTTTCAAAACTTCTTTAGCCCAACAGGATATCAATTTCGTTAGCCACCATCATAAATCGGTTACAATTTCTGTCAAAACTTGAAAGTTTAAAATAAAAAAAAATAATAAATTTAAACATGCTTTTATTAAAATGCACTAAAAAGTAAAAAATAATTTTTTTGAGACACCAGGTTTTTCTTATAATTTTATCATGTCTATAAAAATAAAAGCATGGACCCGAAACATGGAAGGAAATGCTACAAGAAATAAAAATATGTTTTTCTTGTAGCATTTCCTTACACGTTTGGGGCCCACGCTTTTATTTTTGTAGACAGGATTAATTGTAAAAAATCCTGGTGTCTCAAAAATTATTTTTTACTTTAATGCATTTTAATATAAGCGTGTTTATTTTTTTCCCCTGTGGAGAAGATAATACAAATAAGTTCAACAAATTTTTATTCAACGAGATATTTTATTTCACGATATCTTTAACATAACCCCATAGAAAGAATTCCAGGGGAGTGATATCTGGTGAACGAGGTGGCCAGGGAATTGGGCCATCCCTTCCAATACACAGGTCTGGAAATGTTTGATTTAGGAACCCACCATCTTGTTGGAAAAAGACGGTTGGTTGAAGTTTTTCTAGTTGTGGCACCACATATTCAGTCAAAAGGTCAAGGTAAACACCTGCAGTAATTGATGTCATGTTGAAGAAAAATGGACCAATGATTCGATTGCGCATTATCCCACACCGCACATTCACTCTGCATTATATCGGTGATTTTCCCTAGTCACATGGGGATGTCCTGATCCCCAGATTCTCACATTATGTGTGTTTAGTTTCTCTGAAACATGAAAGGTTGCCTCATCACTAAACAAACTCGGTTGAAGAACGCTTCATCCTCAGAAATTCGTTCCAGCTTGTTAGCTGCAAACGCTTTTTGTCTTGGTTTATCATTTGGCTCGATTATCTGTATGAGCGGCACTTTGTAAGTGTACAATCGCAGTTCTTCTTTACAGCTTTGTGCACTGTTGAACGTGGTAGCTGTAAGTGTCTGACAGCAGTACAAATGGACCTTGTAGGAGAACGATCAAATGCTTTTCTTACACGATCGATTTTTTCCTCAGATGTTCTTGGTCGTCCACTCCTCCCTTTATCCAACACTGTCCCTGTCTCCATAAATGTCTTGTGCCATGCACGAATTGACGGACGTGACGGTGGATCTCTTCCATACTTAGTTCCATAGTTTCCCCTAAGTCTGCGTATTCGTTTTTGTTTCAGAAAAACATGACACACTTAGTGCCTTTTAGGTGTTCATTGAACAGTACCTCTTTCATCAACAGGGTACCTGAAATATACAAATGCAACGTGATTAAAAACGTTGATACTGCTGAGTACATAGAACAAATCTGATCAAGATGTCTTATCAATGGTTTTTTGTAATATTTGTTTTTTTAAATTGTAAAGACAATTTATGTTGCGATATATATATATATATATATATATATATATATAATATATATATATATATATATATATATATATATATACATACATATATATATATATATATATATATATATATATATATATATATATATATATATATATATATATATATATATATATATATGTATGTATGTATATGAATCATGGTGATGTGATAAAAAGTCATATATATATATATATATATATATATATATATATATATATATATATATATATATATATATATATATATATATATATATATATATATATATATATATATATATATATATATATATATATATATATATATACATATATATATAATTTTTCTTTCTTTTATATGTATGTCTAATTTTGCATAAGGTCATACTAATATGAAAACCACACTGGAATATTGCTCCACTGATATGCACACCAACCCGATAGTACTCAACCATCAGTAACTCACAGAGTATTTCTGTCAAGAGGGGAGGAAAGTTATCCTTTCAGGTGAAAAAAGTTGAAAGCTGATTATTTTTTTCAATGCATACTATCGAGTGTTAATATAAAAACATGCTGAAAGTCTCATTCTTTGTTGTGAGTCGTCATTCGCTCTTTGCAAAACACATCAATTCAAGGAAATATGTTCAGGTGCATAAATATCAATACCCATGTACCCTGTTAGTCGCTAATGTCCTTGATGCTGCTCATCTGAAATCTTTCGGAACAACCAAAACCGTGAAGTTTCAATTATTTTGGAGGTGTGCTTCAGATATTAGTGTCATTAAGGAATGTGTCCTTGTTAAAGGGATGAAATGGTTTTTCTTGGTGAACTGGCTGGAAGGAGATATTCCTGAGAACCCGTCTTCAGGTAATGATTGTCTGTTCAAACACTTAGAATTATTAAATATCCCATTGAATTGAAAACATACTGCTCAAAAAATTTAGTATTTTCTCTCTCCCTGTCTCGTTTGAAAAAGTAATGATCATGAACAAAATATTGAAGTTTTTCTTTAGTCAACTCCCCAATTAGTGTATCCAAGAAAAAAAGCCAAATTTATCAAAAATAAACAAAAGGTCACGAAATAGCAAATGCTATGATTAAAAGAACAGTTATTCAATCATAAATATGAGATACTCCGCCTGGTGAAGCATGGATAACCTGAAAAGCTCATTGTGAGACCCTCTTCGCACAACGAAGGTAACGAACACCTGTCATTAGAGAACAGCCAAGCGATGCAATGTTCGTGAAAAAGAGGAAACGAACAATACAGAATGGCGATTCAGCGTAATAAATGGACACAGTTAAGTATTGTTTCCAGTTATCTTCAGAGTCATTCATCGGTGTGCCTCGAAATGACTAATACCCATTCTTCCATGTGGTGTCGTTTCAAATGGTATGATCATCTATGTCATTATTAGGGTGATGTAAGGCGATGAGCCAATTTTCGTACTTTGAAGTGCACTGGACATGCCGATACAATGAGCGGTAAATATGTGAATTGTTAATATCTCTCTCTCTCTCTCTCTCTCTCTCTCTCTCTCTCTCTCTCTCTCCTCTCTCTCTCTCTCTCATATAATATATATATAATATATATATATATATATATATATATATATATATATATATATATATATATATATATATATATATATATATATATATATATATATATATATATATTTATATATATATATATATATATATATATATATACACACACATATGTATATGTATAATATAATATTATATATATATATATATATATATATATATATATATATATATATATATATATATATATATATATATATATATATATATATATATATATATATATATATATATATATATATATATATATATATATATATATATATATATATATATATATATATATATACACACACATATGTATATGTATAATATATATATATATATATATATATATATATATATATATATATATATATATATATATATATATATATTTTCCATAAATAACTAGGCTTATGGCATCAATCACGTTGTATTTAAACAACAAGGACAAAACAGTTTGTCGGAGAGAGAGAGAGAGAGAGAGAGAGAGAGAGAGAGGATTAGAATATGATGCTGACAAGACCAACACATATACAAAATTCCGAGAAAACGTGAAAGGAAAATATCCATTTAAACAAGTGAGGCATACAGTAATACATTATCCATGAAGGATTTCAGTCAGTGTAATTGGACAGAGAAGAAATATTTATTTAACTATACGACGTAGTGTGAATTGTACCTAACTATCACTCGAACATTTGGACAAATATTAATTATCTTTCTAGTTTCGGTTTTGTATTGTTTTGTGAAACAGAAATTCTGGTACGTTTTTATGTATCAAGGCTATTTTTTTTTATTGTCACTTTCTATTTTGTGATGACGAAGACATGAAAGAATCAGCTCCTTTGCATACAAAAGCTGTTAGTCTAATAAATATAACGCCTTGAAAACCGAAACCAACATGGACAAAGAACACTTCATATTAAATTGTGCAAGTTAAGGGTTGGCTCTTGGAATGTGGTGAGGGTTACGAAATGCGCTGAATGTCCTTCATATTCTGAGTATAAGCTATTTTTTTTTTTTTTTTTTTTTATAAATCAAGTGTAGAAATAGAAGACAGATAATAGTGAGATAGAGGAAGAGGAAGAGAAAGGAGCAAAATTCCGTTAAAGGCATCCCGTCTAACTACGGAAAGTAGAATCTGTAGGCTTACTATTTTTAGCGTATCTGTTGAACGCTATGTAAGAAACATTTTGACGATGTGTATCCAAAATACATAAGCTTTGTCTACATTTTGACCTTAATCGTTGCACGAATAAAATGAAATTATATTCATATAAGGTGAAACTATTCGTAGCGTGTGTAGGCTATACAATCATTTTAAGCTGATAAGTTATCGTTGTATGAAAAAGTTATCCAGTATTTGAAATTCACGATTGCATTAACATTTTTTGCGTCCTCATATTTTTATGAATAATCCACTGAATAGATTGCTCTGAGAATGAAAAATATACATCCAATGTAATGCTCGTGTCATTGCCTTTGGAGGGGAGTAGGAATAATAAGGGCAATTAATATAGCAGATAATCACCTCACGAATTTACATAAAGGTCGGTTCGACGTTTCCGCCCTTTAGAGTAGTATATCATTATTGTGTTCAGTGAGGTATAGGCTACGTTTGATGAGGGTTGAAAAACACCCTTTCATGTGACAGAAAAGGATGGTGATTATTGTAAGACGATATCAATAAAAGATTTAGAAATGAATCACAAAGACACAACGCACTTGACTTTGCTGAAACAGAATGGTAGTGTTTCTCATTATGTGATACACTGACAGAACTAACTAGGATTCGTTTGTTGTTTCTCATGATGGTAAAAGATTTTCTGCCTTCTGGATGAATATTGTGAAGATGAATATTCAAAAATATATTTTCGAGTGAATGCAATCAGTTGATTATATATTTTCTAAATATAAATTATAAAGCAATGCCCAAAGAAATTGACAGGTAAGTAAATACAGACAAAAATGATCAAAGAAAGGTTATCAGTCCTTCAAGATCAGCGCGCGGGAAGAGAAGTCGAATTTTCCTTTGGCCCTCGAGAATAATGCCGACACATTCTCAAGACCTGAGAATCAAGTCAGCCTTTGCAGGTAGTGTCGTTCGTTTTTCCGGCATCTTTTAATTTCTCTCTCTCTCTTTCCTCCACAATTTCATTTTCTGCAGGCACATTGAACAGTATACATAAGAGAGTTTTGTAGAGCCCAATTCGTCTTCATTATGAATAATTTTTGGCAGTCCTTAAGTGTCTGCTAGTTTACATGCACACACACACACGAACACCCACATATATTTATTTGTATATATATATATATATATATATATATATATATATATATATATATATATATATATATATATATATATATATATATATATATATATATATATATATATATATATAAGCAGTATGAGCCGTTTAATTATAACGACTGACAACAAGCCACACCTGTATAAATCTTCTTGACTTAGTCAAAACCTAACAGACCATGTCTTCCACAAGTCAGTCCCATTTGCATTTTCCTTTCAATCAAATATCTGGCGCACATGATCTTAGGAGTTCGATCTCCATTCATTTACACCAAACATGCCTCTATTGTGTTATTAGATACGAGGCAAATTTTTTTTTTTTCTTTTTCTAAGCAAAAATTTTGAATATCTGTTAATTTAGCCATCTCGATTTCACGCATTCACTATACGCAACGCTGTCGGACAATCATCGAATTGAAATTTTGGACTTGAAGCCGGCGATCTAGAAAACTGTTAGGACCATCTTCGGATTCCTCGTGGGAAAATACATATGTGGGCAAATCTGTAACTGGCTAAGGTGCATCCGATTGGGAGGAAATGCACATACATACATATACAAAAACTTTAAGAACGCTTTCGAATGTGAGATTTCCATCCAGTGCATTTTTCAACTTGCAAAATCTTCTTTTCATATCACATCAATATTTTCCCTTGAGAGGTGCAAGAGGGAAACAGTTATTCGTCTGGCTCTATGTATAGGATGCAAGTGGACGTTTTTGTATGAATTAATCTTCTTCTTTCCCACCGTTATCCCTACATTAAGGGGTCGGTTGCCTGATGCGCCTTCTCCACTACCTTCTATCAAAGGCATCATCAACATCGGGCGTGATTCATTGTTTGGCAAAGGGATTTTTACGACCGCATGCCCTTGTTGTCATCAACCACAGTTATTGGCTGTGGGCCTCGCCTTTGACTAAAAAGTCCACCTGCAAGGTAGAATTAATGAGAACATATTAATGCCAAAATGAAGTGGACGGGACATTTCAAGCTCTCTCTCTCTCTCTCTCTCTCTCTCTCTCTCTCTCTCTCTCTCTCTCTCTCTCTCTCTCTCTCTCTCTCTCTCTCTCTCTCTCTCTTCATTTTATTCAGTATCTCTGAGAAGCTTCGACGCAGTAAACGCCACGAATTCTCATATCGAAGAGGTAATTCAGTTCTCCATATGATATTGAATATAATGGCATTTATCAAATTAAATGTTTAATATGTGTGCATGAAAGAGCTTACAACTCTACGAGATGAAACTCTTCTAATCTTCATCAGTGAGGTGACCCATAGCAGGTAATTTGGTAATTACAAAGTGTCTGTTGATTTTATTTTGTATGAGATAAATAACAAGAATAACAGGAATAACAAGAAAGGTTAACATGATTGAAATATGATGTCCATTAATGACAAGTGATAAGTAAAGCCCCTTATTCTTCAAATGTATTGTTTCTCGTGGAATAACAGGAGTGTTCATCAAAGAGATTCCAGAAAAATAAAAGAATACTGTCACATAATCAAGATACATTGACAGGGGAAAAGGTTTATTAAGTAGGAGCATTCTCACTCATGTTCATAGTTAAATAAAACAGAAGATTCAATATGGATAAAAAAAAACAATGATGTTCTTTATCTGTCAGCAACTTTGTTTGGCAGAAATCAAATTTAAATGTTATCATTTATCAATTAAATACTTTCAGAAAAACGAAAGGTGATTTTCGGCATGACAAATAAATGCAAATTTGAAAGCGATTGACAAATAAAAAAAAATAAAATAAAGGCAAATGCCATGAAGGAAAGTGAAACAACTCCGATGTTTCACTTTCTTTCGTGACATTTGCCTTTTTATATATTTCAACCAAACTTAGTATGCATATGACTTACTATCTGAAAGGGAATACTGTGGGGGTAAGACAAAGGGCATCAAAGGGGGTCGGGCAGGAAGGGCTTCCCTGAAACTGGGCTGGTTCTGCCCATAGACTTAGTAACTAAATTAACTTTACCAGTTTACCACACCTCATTTCAGTATATATATGACTTACTATCTGGTAAAGAATACTGTGGGGGCAAGACATCACTGGCACTGACTTATAAAAATAACCAAAAATTACAGATATTAGTATCTGCTCCATAGTTTTCGAGGTCGCTGAGATGAACAGTGACACTCCTGATGCCCTTTAAGTCCAAATTCACCCCTGATAGGAATGGGGTTGTGAGAAGGAGTGAAATATAAAACATCAAAAACGTTGGGCAATGTAAACTGAAGCAACTATCTTAACAGGAAAGGAAGAGGGTGAAACAGTTTTTGTCCCAAGGATAACACTCGTGCTGACGGATCTCCCTCTTAACATTAAGAGACTGGAATTTCCCGTGAGATTTGTGTTCTCCATCACGATCAACAAGGCACAGGGACAGTCTATTAAGTAATGTGAAGTGGATTTCAGATCATCATGGTTTTCACACGGACAACTTATGTTGCTTGCTCAAGGGTGGGTTCACCCAAGAATCTATTATTCTTGCTCCTGATGGTGAAACTAAAAATGTTTTTTTACAATCAAGTTTTGTGTTGAAGTAGTATTATGGTGAATTTGTGAAATGTTTTACTTTATAATTTGTGTACTGTATTTATATTTTTAAAAACTTACAAATAAAAATGCTTTGATATTACACTATAGATAGATTCAATTCCTTTCCCTGCCTAATAGAAGGTTGTTATAAATACATATCCGTGTGTGTTCTACATTTTGGGTGTGTTCTATGCTGAATTAAGTTCTATTAAAGTAAAGGCAGACAATGTAAATTGCTCGCATGTGAAGAGAGTAAGGCGGGATAACCAGGTGTTGTGTTCAAACTACAGTAGCCAACCGACCAACAGGTGAGAATTTTAGCTCAGAGTGTCATAAAACAGGGATAAGTTTTGCTAGAACAGACCTTGGATATTCTCTTCCTAAAACTTACTTTCCTTTGACTTGTGTACTAGTGAGTTTTTTGTCATTTTCAGACAAGACCCATGCCCAAGCCACAAAGTAGGCTTGGTGGGACGAGCCTGAAGCAAGCAATTGAAGTCACCCCCACATGAAGACCAGCTTAGTGGAAGGACGTACTTAGGTCTCTCTCTGAGTACGCTTTGTTTCTCCCCCCCCCCCCTCCTCCCTACCACCCCTTGTCTTCATCATGTGGAGGAAATTCTTATTCCAAACGGACCAAGGAATCTTAATGCAATTGGTCACTGCATTATCTCACCCAGCAGTAAGTCTGATTGTAACAATTACTCCCAGTTCTATTTCCCTTCAACTGAAACTCTCATCTTCCTTGTTCAAAGTTTCATCTTTTAAGCAGTCCCTAACTAAGAACTCCTAGTAAAGCATGTCCCATTTATGAAGTCATACACTGAGCACATTCATTATTGTCTTGTGAAATCACATAACTTATCCTCCACGGTATTAAAAGTACTATTCTTGATATAAGATTCATCCCTTGTGATTAATTAATGATGAGTGAGAGCTTCTTTAGTGCAAGATTGTTGTCTGGATACTTATTTTTCAGAATTGTG
The DNA here is from genome assembly GCA_039081455.1 of Macrobrachium rosenbergii. Classification (NCBI taxonomy): domain Eukaryota; kingdom Metazoa; phylum Arthropoda; class Malacostraca; order Decapoda; family Palaemonidae; genus Macrobrachium; species Macrobrachium rosenbergii. The sequence goes on from JANJGK010005108.1 coordinate 29,636, forward strand.
TATATCTTGAGCCTAGGAATTCCCTCTTGCTTGGAGAGAAAATCCACATCATCAGGGCCAAGAAGCCCCATTTCAATGTTAACTGCATTAAGCTGCCTTATAAAAACGTTTGAAGAGGATTATTAAATCTGTCCTGATTAGGAATAATATTTTGAGCTGCTGTTAACCCCTGTATATAATCGATTTCCTTTTATTTTACTTTTGTTGAAACTAGTTTTCCAATAAGTTTGCTTAACTAATTCATGTGGTTGTGTAATAAACCTCTATTTTGTAATACTAGTTTCAGCTGGTGACCTAATCTATTTCATTATCTGTCCTTTAGAGATTTATTTGGCCTTAAGTGGCAGAATTACGTGGGTATTAGGTAAAGCAAGGTGATATAACTCCAATGAATTAAGTATTACAGTACTCAACCGACCGACCAACGTAACATGTATATATATATATATATATATATATATATATATAATTATATAATATATATATATATATATATATATATATATATATATATATATATATAATATATATATATATATATATATATAATATATATATATATATATATTATATATATATAATATATATAATTATATATAATATATATATATATATATACTAATATACTACCTGACCTGGAGTAGGTTTCACTAACGAAATCCAAATCTTTATAGAAATATCTTGATTTTCTCGATAACTTTATCACTGATGTTATATGTAATACGGCAAAGATGCCCTGTCATTATCAACACTGAATCCAGCTAGTATCTCAGGCAAAGAGAAAGCCAGGACAGCAACAGAGAGACAATATTCGTATTGGCATTGCATACACATTTCTCGACGCCATTATTAATTTCGTTTAAACAAACAGGTCGATCGACAAGGTCAAGTAAGCTGTGACATATCTCTGAACATCACGACACAATGTTATAGCATATGAGGGGCAGCAACGCATCCCTTTATCCTTCTTGGTATGTCAAAGAACAGACGGTAACAAGATAGACAATCGCCAAATTAGGAACTGCTATAAATTCAACAAACAAGTAACTGCTGCTGCTGCTCTCTCTCTCTCTCTCTCTCTCTCTCTCTCTCTCTCTCTCTCTCTCTCTCTCTCTCTCTCTCTCTACCCCAAATTCTAACGTCGTTTCCGAGATTATTGTGCTGAAAAATTCTTTGTTTGTATTCTGAATATCCCAGAGAACATTCCGTGCAATAATGTTTGTTAGTTATATTATATTTAAAAAAATTCCCCTAGTGATTTTTCAGTAGACTTTTTTATGTGTATTCTTATTTGAATGAAAAGTTTGTTATTTCTACCTTTGTTCATGTGTATGCTTGGCTTGCTACCGAATCCCCTGACCGTTAAAGTCATGTCTATTCTACATTATTGTTGAAGGTGAATCCATGAGGTTCCTGCACATACAAGCTCATGTATACGCGTCTATTTCCTCAGATACTAACTATTATGTTGCAAATGAAAAGCCAGTCAACAATACTATCCCAAATGAAGCAACCAGTTTTCGATGGCATTCAGTAAGATCTTAAATACGTCGCTGTACAGTTATTACAGTATAAGGATATTTCTGTCACTTGAATCGATTATTGGTATTTGGCTTTGTTTTTACTACTAATTAACTATTCCGTTCTTATTAGACGAAGTTTATTTCTCATTCACATCGACTCCTGTTGAATTAGCCTCCTTACAAAAAAAAATGTATAAAATAACTAAAAGCAACCAGTTCAAGAACACACTTTTTTTTTTTTATCCTCTCGAGCCATGTAAATGGACCTCTTAAGGCAGTGACTTTGAATTCAACAGTGTTATCTGATCATAACTTTTTCCTTTACATTTAGTGACCCATCAGTACTGAAAACAAAGCTCAATTATTGGTTATGATTTCCTTGACCATGCTAGAGTCATTCGGCATTTCTCTTCTTTTTTTCCTTGGCTCCCACCTTCTTCCACTTTTATATGGGTTTTCCATTCTGTGCTCTAAATGCATTCTAACCAATCTTTTTTTTTATTCATACACTAAGCTTTTCATTTCAGTTATTCTATTTTGTACTTATTTAGAAAAAGGAATTTGAGTTTTTTAAGGTGGTTTGGTCAGGTAAAGAAACGGATGAATATACCATAAAAAACGGTTCGAATATTTAAAGTGTAGTTAGGAAGGAGGAAACGGAAAGTAATTCAATTCTCAATTCTTCCTCCTTTACAGATTCCCTTCACTTTATTTTCCAAAGTAGAGCAAATCTGTTAATTATGTTGATTATGGTGTTTATCATTCCAACTTTTATATTTCCCATTATTCGTTAGGAACCTTTGCCGGAAACAAAGAGGGAAGGATGTATGTCACTTTTTTTTTTAAATTAGCCCATGCTTTAGGTAACATTTAAGGATTTTTTTAAGTAATTCCTTTTTGATTTGGCCCATTTTTCAAGACAGATTATGCAGAGAGAAAGAGAGAACTTATATCTGCATGACAGATAATTTAACACCTGCAACATAATTAGAAATTTAACAAGTTATACTTACCATTTGCAAATATTTATGTATGAATTTTGAAATGAAATAAAACCGTAAGATTAGTTACTCGACTTGAAGAACAATTTTATTCTTCATTTCCATAAATAATCAACTATTATGCCATATAGAGAAGTTGCAGAGATTACTGAAGCCCATCCAAGATACTGATAACAGCGATGATTAATAATGTTAATAACGTATGAGGTAAAACAATGTGGCGAAAGCAAACTTTTGAAGGAATAACAAACAAACGTTTTATTTTGTTCGTTAGTTCTCACGCTGTCTGTTTCCATATGTGGTTTAGGATATTTTTTATTTATCTTTTTTATATTTTTACTTCCCCCGTACACATAACTATTTACAGACTTTATTTAGTCTGAAAATGATACCTGAGATAATGATGCTAACAGTCGAGGTAATGAAAATAAGAATACTGAATGCAGAGCACTAGCATTCATCCGGGTTAATCTTTCTGATCTCGTCTTCCATTATGAATGCTTGGAAATCAAATACCAAAGCTTCTTATATCGGCCCTTTGCATCATCTTCTTTCACATCAATGTGTCGTAATTTGCTCTTTAAGAACGGAACACTTGTTCATCTGAAGGCATTAGACTAATCTTATTTTCTTGAGTTGATGGCACTCAATTAACTTCATACATTTTCCAATTTCATCAATAGCAGCCAGTTATCTTTGTCACCTGCTTTTGTAACTTTTCACCAATGAAAGCAGCGGTTCGTTAAATTTGCGCGTGCGTATGACAGCCGTCAGTTGGATTCTTCAAAATAATCATTTAAATTGAGGAATAAAATTAACTGGATGTAATGATGCTGACGGAACGAAACAAAAATTGGTATCCCATGAAAGCATACGTTCATGGAGGGAACAATCTATTCATACACGCTCACAGTATCTTCTATTATATTAATTTCATTGGTTGACTTTCTGTGTGTGTCCCTCCCTCCCCCTTTTATTATGTGAATAATTTCCTTGGGTGCCTTTCTGTGTGTGTGTTCCTCCCCTCCCCTCCCCGTTCCCCTTCCCCCTCCCCCTTCCCCCTCCTCCTTCCCCCCTTTCACCTTCCCCTTCCCTTCCCCATCCCCTCCCCTTCCCAATCCCCCTCCCCTTCCCCATCCCCTCCCCTTCCCATTCCCCCTCCCCCTCCCCTCCCCATCTTCCTCCCCTTCCCTTCCCTTCCTCCTTTCCCATCCCTCTTCCCTCTTCTTTTTTCCATGCTTTATGATGAAATAAAATGGGTTCAGATTGAGCATTATTAAGAAAATGTTCATAGACTTGTAAAGAAATTTTTTTTATAAAAGTAACATACACGGTTTTTCAAATTAAAATACAACTTGCTTGACCTTTAGAATTTATGAGATGTTTAATTACCCTCATGTGGAAACTATGAACCACCTGTATTATGAGCATCACAGTGAATACGACTCCTGTTATACGACTGGAGTCTTTAAGAATTGGGAAGACATTATAATCCACTGGGCGTTTCTCCAGGAGGTGGAAGAAATGATTCTGAAGACGCATTCTGGATTTCTTCCCTGAAGGGAAGCAGATCTGACAGGAACCCATTTAGGAGCTGAAGACAGCTTCACAGGATCCTGGAGTCTTTAAGAATTTAAGAAGACGTTATAATCCAAAGAGCATTTCTCCAGGAATGCTTCAGGAGCTGAAGAGTTCTTCAAAGGATCCTGTAGTTGTGAAGACATCTTTCAAGAATAATATTTCAATAATAACTGCCCAGAAAGTTTCAACATTAAGTGACCCAACGGTATAAAATAAAGATTTTTGGGTGAGCTTTGTTATTTTCTTTTCGAAATGGACTCAACAGGTAATTCTAGAACAACAGCAGGCACTACAGGTGATGGTCCAGAACCGCCTACAGCACACCAAGATATGGTCAGTTGTTTGTATATGACCGAAAGGTAAACGGGGCTGGTGCTGACCGAAAACTTTTGCTGCTATTATTAATCGGGTTAGTTTGACTGTGGGTATGGGTATGGGTATGGGTATGGGTATAGGAATGGGTATGGGTATGGGTATGGGTATAGGAATGGTATGATATGGGTATGGGTATGGTATGGAATAGATATGGGTATGGTTATAAGTATGGGTATGGTAGGATATGCATATTGGTATGGGTATGGGTATAGGTATGTGTATGGTACAGATATGGGTATGGGTATTGGTATGGGTATTGTATGAGTATGGGTATAGGTATGGGTAAGGTACAGATATGGGTGTGGGTATGGAATGGATATGAGTATGGGTATAGATATGGGTTTGGTAGAGATATGGATATGGGTAATGGTATGGTACGGATACGAGTATGGGTATGATACAGATATGGGTTTGGTAGAGATATGGATATGGGTAAAGGTATGGTACGGATATGGGTATGGGTATGATACAGATATGGGTATGGGTATTGGTGTGGTATGGGTATGGGAACTAGCAAAAATTATAAATAACAAGTAAGGAAAGTAGTTTCTGGGGCAAATGAGAATAGAGAAAGTTTCACATAAACGTGTTTGAAAAGAACCTCGAGTTTTGGAAGTGCATGTTTTCCCTCAAAATAGAAGTTATTATAAGTATAATGAGGAAAGATAAATGGTGTTTGTTAGATTATGCATTATTACAGGTTGATGAGCTAATAAGTTTATGGATGTAGTGGCTACAGGAGATATATCTGATCGTTATTTGGTGGAACCAAAAGTTAAAATAATGGAATTTACTTGAAAAGAAATGAGGAGGAAGATCACTTTCAATCGACTGAAGACAAGTACGTGCTAAAGTGGAAAAGGGAATTGCATATGTAAGATGGCTGATAAATGATAAGTGTTAAAGACACTGATGTGGAGCAGTATAAGAGGAGTATGTAAACTTCAACGATGTGTTCATAGAATCAACACGGAAAGTTTGGAGATATTGAAGGTTGGAAGAGGGAACAGCAAGAGTAAGTGGTGAGATGAAGTTCATAGAAGCAAAGAAAAGAGAGAGAGAAAAAAAGAAAATAAACAAGTAGGCTACACACAATGGAGCATAAGGTAATCATGAGGAAATTGTGAGATAAAAATGGGACAATTAATGAAAATGAAAAGAAGGACTTGAGGAAATACTTTAAAAGAAAAAGTTGTTCTTTATGAAGTATAATGCAGAGCAAAAAAGTAATGGGCAGCTGGATCGAAGCTGCAAGAATGCTATCAAAAGGAAATGTTGTTCTGTATATTACAGAGTAAGTATTTGTAGTTTTGTTGAAAACGATAGAGGAGAAACAGATCTGAACGACGCAAACGTGGAAGGGGTTTGCGCGATTCTCAGATATATGTCGAGAGGAAGTTTCAGGTACTGGGAAGGGAAAAGAAGTTTAAATATAGAGGCACCAGCTGCTGCAGTGATGACAAATAAGAGAATAAAGTGCTATTGAATATCTATTCATCCATTCCGAAAACTTAAGCTATCCATGTAAGAGGACTTTGACGCAGCTCATATCAGTCATTATAGGAAGGCCCCACAAATAATATACATGAAATATGGACTATTCGAAACTAGAAACCTAGACCATTCAAGTGTTAAATTTCCTTGCGTACAGGCCATTCAAGTATTCAATATAAGTTGACTTAAATAACACAAATTTTGACAATCTAACGGTCTAGTTTACAAAATTCATTCCCTCCTAACAATAACTCCGGAATCGGATACCACCAAAAACCTAAATCTTCTGAAAATCCAACCTATAACAGACAACAGAAAGTATAAAATTTCTAGGACTCAGCACTCTGACCATAAAACTGAAAATATTATAAGAGTAAAACCATCCAATTATAGATATACAGTTTCCGAAGATATCAGCTGCAAAAAATTGTGCTTCAAAACTGAAAGTATATTAAACTTAGGGCAAAATAACTGTAAAACTTTCCCCTGCCAAAACCAGAGTTCTAAAGCATTTTCCTTACTTAGCATACAATGATGTAAAAACAATTCATTCATTAATATGGAAAAGTTAAAAACATATAACGGCTTTAATCTTCTTATAGAGGAGAAATACCTTTACAATTTTATTTCATTTGAAATCTAAGATTTTAAAGACATTCGCTTTTATTAATATTTGTCATAAATGTGAGAATATGAACGAATTATAAAACTTCTCGCATTTTAACTAATTTTTATTATGAAGTGGTAAGAGAATGACGTTGTACGTGTGTATGTATGTCTGTATGTATATACAGAATATTTTCGCACATAGCTATAAACAATATTAGTCAGGTTCAAATGTATTCAGGATATCAGATTGTCAAATCTTGCAACGTGTTTCTAGGACGCAAAAATTAGAGATTTTTAGGGAAAAAAAAGGGAAGGACTGAGAGAGAGAGAGAGAGAGAGAGAGAGAGAGAGAGAGAGAAAGAGTGAGAGAGCTGAATGAATTTCAAGAAACAATCAGTGCAGCTCTGAGCGCACTTTTAATAAAAAAAAAAAAAAATCAGCATACCAAATCAGAAAGCATGTAATTAGTCGCCGTCCTCAGAATTTAGTGAACTAATATAGTTCCACTGGGCCATTTATAATGGGGCCATTTACAATATAGTTCATTTCTAGGCAAAGGACCTCTTGTCAAAGATTAAGCGGAAACTGAAAGGGCCTATCTAAGTGTGGGTGAGTTTCAGAGATTAATAATTATTTTATTTTCCGGTGTGTAGATGTCAATATTAGGATGAAAGTCTTCACAGAGGCATCCTCATAAAAGAGAGAGAGAGAGAGAGAGAGAGAGAGAGAGAGAGAGAGAGAATATAATAATGCTGGAAGAAGCATATTTATATAGCCAGTCGTAAGGGTTACAGCAAATAACCGGATGAAGCCTGACGGCTTTCCTGTTTCCTGGTTTTGTCTTTCTGTAAGACTGTCAGTTTAAGGAGTTCTGGAAAAACATCAAAAGATTTTTTTAAAAAGTGTGATCAAGGAAATCCTATCCAAAACATTAAAAAAATAAGTTTTACTCACATGACGCAATCATTAGGAAGGTTTAAAGTAAAAACGGCAGAAACAAAATCTTTCCTTTCTGTTGGTCTTCGGGCCTCATTGTTTTGCCAGTTCTACTCACACTAAATTCTAACTGCGTGGGATTTTTTTTTTTATTATATATCGCTTGTTGCTCTTAAAAAGTAGGTACATAAACCCTAAGCTTAACTCTCAAAGAGAAGAAATTCTCAAAATCTCAGAAAATGCAGGAAAATAATAGCATAAAAATGACGTTAATACTACAAAATGGTCCTAAATTTACAAAGAAGGCTCGAGTGATGTATAGTCAAATAAAGGCTGAATAAGGATAATAAATTCCCTGCCCAGCCAATCCATCTTTCTCGCCCTCTCGCACGTTAACTCTTTCTCTCCCGGCTACCTACAGTACATACATGCAACTCTTCATCCTGCTTACTCAAATGGCCACTATGCAACATACTTGGATTAAAAACGAGAGCAAGAAAGTAATTTTTAATCAATTACCAAGAAAAGTAAGTACAGAGGGAAAAAATATTTCCATGGGGTTTTCAATTAAAACACCACTGTATGAGGTGACTCGCACATACCACAAGTAAAGAGGCATCGGAAGTGTTTATAACGTTCTGTACTTCCAGGCCGAGGGAAGTTTTGTGGGGAAAACAAGTTTCTCTCCAAAGTTTCAAAGTACTGCATCGTAATCTTTTAGGATGTAAAAACAGTGATCATCATGAAGCCAGTGACTATGCCACTTTGGAGGCGTAAGAAATGGCAGTAGGCATAGAATAAACAAGTCCTGTAAAGGTCACCTAGGAAAGCTGAGAAAAGATATCGATGAGACAATATTTATAAAAAATATTAAAGGAGAAATACGGAAAAAAGGAAGAATTAAAGAAGAAAATGAAAAATGGTTACAAGAGTTAAAAATTCAAAATAAAAAGGGCATATGAATTAGTATTTCAAAGGAGATGTAAGGGGAAAGGATAATAAAGCGGGGAGATAGAGATAACAATTAGAAACGATTTGAAAAAGAATATGAAAAAAAATTAAGGTTGCAGAAATAAAGAAAGAAAAGAGTAAGAGGAAATGATAACAAAATCAAATACCAAGAAGGGACATAAATGGAAAAGATAAAAACGAAGATATAAGAAAGTTCAGATTAACAGGGAAAATATATAACATTTTTATTATCAAGGGAAAATGTAAAAGAGGGCCACACTTACAGAGAAATAAAATCACAATGTGATATCTAATATTGTAGCAAAGTGCAAATACTTTCAATTGCTGATCATTGAATTCTACGTTCATGCGACCATGAATCTTTCTCTCTAAAAATCTGGAGGCAATTTTTATATATAATTAGCACCTAATTGTGTTTCTTTTTAATTAATGGAAACAGTTCCCTTTATTATTAACAAATGCTAGAAGGTAATTTATCTGCTGGCTTATATATATATATATATATATATATATATATATATACTATATAACTCAGTATCAAACCCCTACCCCGTGACAGACATACAAACACAGACAAAACAAATTAAATTTTCATTTTTACCGGTGTTGTTCACCTTTTCTTCAGTAACTTTATGGACGTCACCAGTAGCTTTGCCGGAAAACCACACCCTTTCTGTTGGTGGCGTCATTAGCCCTGTGTAGTTGGTAGAGTTGTCGGCTAGCACTCTGCTAGGCCCGAGTTCGAGTCTCCGGCCTTCCAATGAAGAATTAAAGGAATTTATTTCTGGTGATAGAAATTCATTTCTCGGTATGAAGTGGTTCGGATTCCACAATAAGCTGTAGGTCCCGTTGCTAGGTAACCAATTGGTTCTTACCCATGTAAAATAAGTCTAATCTTTCGGGCCAGCCCAAGGAGAGCTGTTAATCAGCTCAGTGGTCTGGTTAAACTAAGGTATACTTAACTTGAGGTACCTCATGGGTAATGTAGTCTTACTTTGGGAACCACCATTTTGACCTATTATAATTTTTTTTCTTCAAGTTATTGATTTCTAGATTTTTCATGTTAAAATATAACTAGTACTTAATCCTAGTTTAGGAGGAAAGCAAAGAAGTACATTAAATACTATTTATTACAAATATTTTCGAAAAATAAATAGTGAAAATAGAAATATAAACAAAAATACACATAAATTATTTGAAAGGTCTTGAGGGAATGATGGTCTCAGATCCTTCAAGTAGGACGGTGCAGATTTCAGCCTTCTGTGGTCACAAACAAGAAATCTGTAGCAGGGGTGAGAAAATGGAAAATTAATTTTATGAAAAAATCAGTATTTTTTTTAATAATTGCCTGAATGGCACCTAAATATTAACATATGTTTCTGAAATTTCGTACAATTGTGCATCCTAGAATAAGAAAGTCTAAAAAAAATCCAAGCAGTTAAAAGGTGTCAAAAATTTCTTTAAGTAAATGTCACTCTAAAAGGGCCCTTTAAATTTTTGATGGACGTATGGTATTCACCATATATCTTAGTCAAAAGTCAATGTCTAACAACTAAATTGTTTGTGAATACAATATAAGCATTCTAGAATAAGAAACAAGCCCAAAAAAGTAAATCTGAGCAGTTGCTAGGTGTCAAAAATGATTTTTTTTAACATTTCCTCTGAGAGGGTCATTAGAGTTTTGACAGGCATATGGTATTTACCATATATCTTGGTCACAATTCAATGTATGACTACCAAATTGTTTGTGAATACAATATATAAATGCCTGAAATGAGTAACAATGTTTTCTGTTCTTACCTCATAATTATTTAGAGCAATCACAGACGATATGGTAGTGCACTTTACACAGGTGACCCTTGATTTTTTATTTATTTATTTATTATTATTAATTTTTTTTTTTAGAGCCGCAGACACACTTGACACCGGTTCCTCTTCTTGGGGCCTGCAACTTCTTCAACTTCAGAGCTTACAAAGTCGATGTCAGCCTCTACTTTATAAAGAGAGCAAATCAGATACCTGAGTTCCGGGGTAAGGTTTTGGAGTGTAGCCTAGGAAGAGACCACTGTCTAGTCAGTCCATTAGACAGCTCCATACCAAAGTCCTTCCTCGTCATAGTCCTTCCACCTTTTGTCTGTACTTGATGCAGGATGTAAGCATTACAGTACCGTAAGAAAGGCTGACAATATTTTAGAAAAAACACATAGGCCATCTTTACCTACTCCTGATGCTGGAGGTCTTGGCGCACAGCTGGTCAAAATTATCTGCACCTCTCTTGGTAGCATTATAGAACATCTGAATATCTGTTTTGAGCTTCTCAGTAACTGAGGGGTTATGGTGGTGATGAGCTGAACTCTCTTTTCTTCCTACTGGTCCGGTGACAAATATATATGTATACCACAATCCATATTGAGAACAAGTCAGGTAATAAGGTACCCACCTGGGGATCAGCGATACTTAAAGTTGCTTCAAAGTGGCGAAAGTTGGCAACTGATTACAACACTTCCACTGACAGTCGAGGCACGCTGACATCTCAAGAGGCCGTTAAACACCAATTTCCCTCGTGTTATTACAAAAATTGCTGTTCTGCTCAGGCACACGGCCCCTGGGGTTAAACTCCTCCCACTGCAAACACCATAATCACTTTAGTATATCCCAAAAAATTTAACAGATGTGTTTGACTGTATTAGAATCACTTTCATTCAGTCATAAAGCAATGTAATTGAAAATGCACGTGGCTATCATTTACCCAACTTAGATACTAGGGTAGGTTTCAAACCTCTAGCCCCGTGACAGACATACAACACAAACATCACAAATTAAATTTTCGTATTTAGTAATTCCATCAGGTTTACGTTCAGGTCCCCCAAGTTTTCTTCCAGGCGCTGTCAGACATATGATTAACCTGCAACAATAAACCCCTTGTAACATAAAGTTTTTATAAGAATTTACGTGAATTTTAATAATGATTTATGATAATTAATAATATAACCAATAAAATCAACACTGAAAACTTATATCGGTTTAGACGAAGTTTGGAATTAATTATCGGCAGCCAGAGTGGTGAGGAGCAGAAAAGGCAGAAAAGGCAGAAATAGATAGCAGACGAAACCGTTGCCAGTTAACCATATATCCAGGCCTTCCCACGTCCATGTCAACATATGATAAATTTGATCGAAGAATTAAGTAACGTTTTTCATACAATTGCGAACATAGAACATGCATGAAAAACAAAGCATCAACTTAAATTCGATGACTTACACACTTTTTTTTAAATGGACATTGGCAACTACATCAACCTATGAACAGCAAGGCTAGAAGAGTAACTACCAGTTAATTCGCACCTTTTCCTGCATTCCCGTCATTTAGGAAAATAAAATGATTGTTTATAGTTTTTTTAATAGAATGATATGCATACATTACTATCTTTTATCAACACGTATTTATTCAGAACAATAAATAACCGCTTGCCTTACATTCCTACAAGAAGGGAATGTTTTTTTTTATTTTATGATACCTGATTACGTCATTACCAAAGGTACAAATTGACCGGCAGGTGCTCACCAAGCCTTGCTCTGTATAGGCTGATATAGTTGCCATACGAACATGCATAGTGGTAATTTTTTACTGTCACTCCGTGTAACCTTATACTCAATGCTGTGTTCATAAATTTGATGCATTGTAAAGCTAATGAGTTGTAATTTATTATGATATGTTAAAAACATACCTAAAACCAATATAAAGCATACGTATCACGAGTTGAAGTTAGCCATATTGAAAATGTTTTGCCACTTTTTTTTTAATTTACCAAAAATCCATAAACAGAGATGCTTAATTTTTTTTTATTCATCACAAAAGTAAAATTAATTGTCTTTCTCTTGATATATACTTCATTACTACTTGTAATAGGTGTGATATGACAAAGGGCACTGACACAAAGGCGAAATGTACGAACATGTTGTAGGTTATCAGTAAGCGACACTTGTTGGTTACTATTTTAAAAAAAATCGCCAAAAATAGGTACATTGAAATATCTAGTTTTTATTTACAGGCTGAGAAAATTCAATATGTTTTGTTCCCAATAAACTATGCTGACTGATGAGGAGGTGGAAGACTAGCTTCTGCGGCAATTTACTTATTAATAGGAAAGAACCAAAAAAGCGTAACAGAGTATAGTCTAAATATTTCTTATTAAAAAATTATGTATATTCTCATACATATTAATGAATGAGTTTAAATTAGAACCTAGGAGAGAGTGAGAGAGAGAGAGAGAGAGAGAGTTAATCGGTTGTCATTCAGAGTTTTCCCGGGTAGCACCAGGTTGGTCGGGTATTGTGTGTTTGTGTTTGTATGTATATATATATATAAATATATAAATATACATATACATATATATATATATATATATATATATATGTATATGTATATACAAAATACAGCAAGTATGAAGTGTGGGTATGAAGTAAGGCGAACATGAGAAAGGCGACCAGTTCTGATACAACTTTTATAAATCCTTCAGTAAGTTTCCAATAAACACAGTTCTACCATTATTTGTCCTTACCATTAGAAGAATGCCTGTGTAAACATTGAGTAGCTTAGGTGAAGTAAATTTTAAATCTATAGATACTGTAAATATTTAGCAACTAAATTAAAATGACTAGAAGGTAATTTTGGAGTTTAATTTGTTATGCATTACTAAGATTCGTTTGTTTTCGAAATTTCTCTAATTTCTTTTATTTCATATCGTAAAAAAATGTCTAAAAGTAATTTTAAGCACCTGAATCACTTTAAGAAAGAAGGAAACATAAATGATTTCAGTATCTGCTTCCAGAACTCTCACGACTTCATCGTTTCATTTGGCATCAATTGACACTTTCGCTTCGTCGAACACTTTAAAGAAAGTGCTTGCAAGAACTCCGTTTTGACCGAAGCATTCAATGAACGGCTCGCGTTTTAATCTGGCTTCATAATATCCGAGAAGGATGTCAATCGTCATAAAGCAGATGCCGGACAGCCGAGACCTTGTTTCTTTTTTGCAGAAATATGCGGAAGAAATGGATTCCTTTTATGGGATGTGAGTTCTGGAGTGAGATAGATTCTGTCACTCCTTTTTCCTTAAGTTATTGCGATTTTATGCCACGGATTTCTTTTTTTTTTTTAGTCGTCTTGTCTCTCCCAAGAATTTCATTGGAATTTTCTTTCTGAATCTCTACTGACTATGCTGCTAAGTTCCAGAATACATGACAAGAAAGTGCAAAAATCAGAGGAAGGCAGAAAATCAAGAAGGAGATTTCTGTGAGGGAATGTGAAGGAAACGACAGCTTTTCCTTTTAAAATCTTGTGGAAGAGGTTTCTCCAAAGGGAGACTGAGATCTTATAATGATGTCAACGAAATACGTTTCGCCATCCTGAAGTCATTATACAAAAATGCTTTTCGTATAAAGAATCTATGCTGCCCTTTATTTGATGATTTCTGACACTTAAGATCAAGTGGAAGGGAGAACTGTAGAAGAATGCTTTATCATTCATCTATCTATCTATCTATCTATCTATCTATATATATATATATATATATATATATATATATACATATATATATATATATATATATATCTTACGGGTTGGTTTTCGCACCTAATTTTAACCCACCGGACTCTTAAGCACCTGTACTAACTTCGATAAGAGTCACTGGAACCCTTTCGTCTAATGTATCAGACCGTCATCAATGTTCGCCTGTCCAGCTGACGACAAACCACTAATGTTCAGTTATTTTGATAAAGATCAGTGGTTTACTTATTATGCATTTATCGGCAACTGATTTATTATACAGAAATCGAAGTATTGTCAAGAAGACGGGGATAAAAGTGCAAGGGGAAAGACATTCTTTATTTTGTAACGGCAGCCTAAAGAGAATTCTCATTCTATTTTTCCCTTTTTAGCACTAAAGATTGAAATTTAGTTTTTGTGTGTAATATTCATTATTAGTATTCGATTCCGTTGGGTTTGCTTTTTTAGTGTGTCATAATTATTAGCGTAACCATGCCGTCAAAAATCATAAAGATTTGCATCCAGGTCATTATGCATATTATGTAGATTACTTTTCAAAGTCCATCGCTTCCTCCATGTGTAGTTCAACATTGAGGGAAGGTAAACAAGTCCTTGTCTTAGTCCCCATAATAAAAGTAATAACAATTACGGTACTCCAAATTAAACTAATTTTAGATGTGTAGTCAGGCGCTTTGGGGATAAGTTGAAGACTTGAAGTTTCTATTCAAACTCAAAAGTCTTCAGGTAGAGAAAAAATTGCGGTGATATACTTTGCTATGGATAGGCTGGCATAAATTACAATAAACTATATTGAAAAGGCAGCTTATCTATAAATCAGAATCATTCAACTTTTAAATAACACTAAATTGATAATATAAAATCAAAACTAGCTCATGAAGACTAATCAAAGGTATATATATAAATTATATATATATATATATATATATATATATATACAGAGAAAGAGAGAGAGAGAGAGAGAGAGCCACGATGTGTGCCAAATACCTGGTTATTACACAACTAATCACAGAATTCAAAAATTTCCCTCGCTTCAGCCAGCTACCTGAACTCTCATAAAAACAAAATTTATGACTGAGTACTCCAAAGGTAACAGTGATCCCTTAAAAAGCTCATTAATCATACGAAAAATTAAACTAAGTTTATCAAAACAAGTGTGAGGTATAAACTATTAAACAAGACATATACAAGAGTAAAGGGGCATCACTCCATCAAACAGCTTTAACTGTTTCCTTGGTCTTAATTCACTTCAGCAAAACTAAAGGAACAAAACATGTTTATCACTTTGCTTTATGCACACAACTAATCCAATTCACTAGTAGTCAACAAATGAAACACTGTTTTTAAAAGTTTCAAATACAAAAAATAATTTTTTTTCAATTCAAAATTTGTAATTAGAATTCACAATCAGAAAAAATTACTGTTACTTAAAAACAACACAAAATTTAATTAATTCTTGAGTTAAACTAGTAAACAACACTAAATCACATAACTTTAATTTATCAAGAAATTAAATTAATCAAGCAAAATTTAAACTATAAGAATTACACATGATTTGACAAGAAAATCTTAATAGATGAAAATTAAATCAAGTATGCAATGTTAAATTATTAAGAAATGTTTAAAATGCTAAGAAAATAAATGTTAAATCACCAATATATATATAAAATGTGAGAAATGAAGAGATTGCATGCACAAGAACACACAAAAATACACAAAAGATTTACCAATAATAACTTCACTAAGGCAAAAATTCTCTCAACATACTAACATGATAATAATAAGTAAAATTCACTTACCTAACACAAGCTTGTGAAAACTTTCGTAAAACCACAGCTGCTCGAGATTCACAAAAAAAAAACAACACTTTTTTGTTAGGCGCCGTTACAAATTTTTCCTATGTTCACATCTCACAAGCTAAGATTAAAACCAGTGACCACACTAACACTTTACGTTGATAATTTCTCTTTTGAAGAAAGATAGATAGAGAGAGAGAGAGAGAGAGAGAGAGAGAGATAGAGAGAGAGAGAGAGAGAGGGGGGCGGGGGGAGGTAACCAACACTAACAGCTTCTATAATCAGAATGGGCAAGCTTTAGGATTCCAGTAGGAAATGAAACAATGAGATGATGTCATTAAGACATTTTGGGAATGAGATACAAGAGAAAATTCTAGAAGAAAATGTTACTTCCAGAGCAAAAACGTTTTGAACGCAATCTGGACAAAACATGAAGCAGTCTATTAAGAAGTGCTTTTACCCTCAAAAAGGCATATGTGACTCGAACAAAAAATCATATGGGACGCGATCAGAACAATAAGTGACCAGAGCAATGTAATCTTACAAAACATGACGCAATTGCCATG
This sequence comes from Macrobrachium rosenbergii, assembly GCA_039081455.1. NCBI lineage: Eukaryota > Metazoa > Arthropoda > Malacostraca > Decapoda > Palaemonidae > Macrobrachium > Macrobrachium rosenbergii. The sequence continues at coordinate 46,054 of JANJGK010005108.1, forward strand.
TGCTTCAGTGCAACACTTGATGATATTTCTCAAAAGGTACATGTCTTCACCAGAAAATCATATGGAATACATGTAACATTGCAAAATCATTCGTCTTCTTCTTGTAGGGAACAAAGCTTTTATAGAAATCTTAACACGACTCGATTGCTATTCCTGACATGTCAACACGTGAATCAATACAAAGCATTCTCTTATTTTAACTGGTGACAGATGGCACATCTGGTCTAAAACTTAAATCTCTCTCTCCCGCTACTACACTATTATCAGGAAAGATACTATTAGTTCTAAATTATGCTATTAAGTTATCTAAATCACTAACTCTTTTGAGATCTGACACTACACTGCATATGATATTTCAATAGTTATTATTATCACACATAACACATGATAAATAGAGGAGTAAATATATCAAACAATTGGATAATATGCATATAACAAGGAAACATCATGAATATATATATATATATATATATACTCGTATATGTGTGTGTGTGTGTGTGTGTACACATGGGCATGTGTGTGTGCGTGTATATATATATATATATATATGTATATATATATATATATATATATGTATATATATATATATATATATATATATGTATATATATATATGTATATATATATATATATATATATTATATATATATATATATATATACCATATTTTCTATGGCAAAAGAATTTTTCTGGTACCTTATTCTCAGAAATTAGTCTTTTTTGACAAAGTATGGGAATTTTTTTTATTCAACTATTTTCAGCTCGTCTTTTTATACCTTATTTTATGAGTGTATGTTTTCATTTTGTAAATGCTGCTATGAATTACAATTCTTTAGTTTTAATATGACACCGAAGCGAGTATCAGAGCACGAAAACTAGTGTACAGGTTGGTAGAGGAGAAACCAGCCAGCTGTGAACACCGTCAGACAGAAATGGGTGCACCATATGAAACATGTTGCAGACTCAGAAATAAATTTGCGGTTTCACAACATTCTATTTATATATTTAATCATCTATTATTATCATATTCCTTTTTATTAGCATTATTGGATTCTATGATTTTGGTGAAAACTTTCAGTTAGGTAAGATAAATTTTGATAATTACTATTCCCAATTATTTTCCATGATTTATTTTTCAAGGTAGATGGAAAGTTTAAAGGTTGAATTGCATTTTTTTTTGGGGGGGGGGGGCTTTCTAAAAGCTCTTTGAATTGTGATTCTGAAAACTTGGCGAGTGTTTTTTATAAAATATTTTTTACCTTTACCTAAATGCCATGGTCGCACGTCAGTTCACAAGTCAACACATTTTTTTCTGTATTTGCTGAGACTTCGTAGATAAGTATTTTGGGCACTGGTGGCTCTTTTTCAGATTAGATATTGGCCTTGACCTATTTTCAAATCCCAGATATGTCTAAAAAACAAGCTTTTATTTTTCAGCATTTTATTTTCTTCTACTCTGACGAAACTCCTTCGTAGATATGTGGGTTGTTTGTGAAAGTTTTCCAACGCTCTTATTGACTTATTCGGTTTTGAAGTCCGTAGTCAACTGAAAAGACTACATAAAATTTTGCTCAGGTTTTAATAAAACATGATTGGTTGGAGCAAACGGAGTTTATTCATTATTTTTCTAAATCATTTTAGACTTTTACCTGTTTATGAAGGTTTTTGGTCAACACTAAGAATGAAAATATAAATTTTTTCCTGATTATGATTAAACTTAGTAACCAAGCATTTTATGTGTTGATATTTTCCCAGTATTTTTGCAATTACTATAATTACTAATTAGTTTTTTCCACTTTTTAACTGATAAAAGACCAACTTTTTAAAGCAAAAGCGCTCATTGGTTTTATTGAGAGGAATAGTAATTTTCCTAGTATTTAACTCACTATTATTTTCTCGTTGTCAACAATAAATTCAAATGGTCTATTGTACACTTCTCTCTGCGTGACTCTGAAATAGTTACAGCTGCGTTTCTTTTAATCACAACACGATATCACTTCAAGAACTTGAAGAGAGAGAGAGAGAGAGAGAGAGAGAGAGAGAGATTTCAATGGAGAAAGACAAAGGGGAAAACGCGCTGCCAGGCATCGCAATTAAGAAGTTATGATTAAATGTTTTGAGTATTCACAGTTCAAAGTCTGTTGTTGCATTGATGCATATGATGCAGTGCGAAAAATGAAAAAGAAAATATTTGCTACTAATTTGTTCATTAAAATAACGGATGAAGTGGGTAACGGCATTAGTCTAGTCAGTACTTACTAACCCATAGTCTTACATATGTCTTATTTTTGCCAAAATATTGCAATGTCCAAAACATTCACATTAAGTGTGCATATTATCCTTATGGATAGCACATACAAACATACACGTAGTCATACGCTAGCCTTATAAATTCATAATTACTGATGAGCGCCTTTAAAAGGATTGTCGGTGACGACACAATGAAAGAAAACATGGAAAAAGTCCTTATGAAGTTCGAATGCACAATCGGCTCGGTTTCATGGATTTCCGCGGAAGCCTTATGAATTTCATAAAAATATAGTGTCTTCCATTAAAATGACTTCACATTAAAACATTTTATGATTCCCCACATACTTCTCAAGCGAAATGATAATGAGACAACAAGGCAGCTGTAACTTCATACAGGAAGGTTACCAGGGTATCATGAATTACATCACTGATGGAAAATTTCAAAGATAAATTAGAAATTCTTTCATAAGATGACATGCCAAATGCAGACACAAGAGATCTGTATTAGAAGTGGTCGTTGCATACATTTGAAAATTACCATCCTCAAAGGAAAATGCAATTGTCTTGAGGACATCAAGCATGAAATTGCCGTTAGCATTACTGCATAGAACAGATACCTACAGTACTCATCATTAATGCATACTGTTTCCTGGTTATGTCAGACAAATCACGTATGACTTCAATTTTAGTTTTCTGTAAAAAACTATTGAGATGGCTATTTGTCTGTCCGTTCGCACTTTTTCTCTCTGCCGTCAGATCTTAAAAACTACTGAGGCTAGAGGGCTGCAAATTGGTATGTTGATCATCCACCCTCCAATTGTCAAACATACCAAATTGCATCCCTCTAGCCTCAATAGTTTTATTCTATTTAAGGTTAACGTTAGCCATGATCGTAAGTCTGGCACCGCTATAGGTGCCAACAACACAGGCTGCCATCGGGCCGTGGCTGAGAGTTGCATGGGTCTCGGTTGAGTTTCATGGGCCGCGGCTGCGAGTTTCATACAGCATTATACACTGTACAAAAAACTCGATTGCGCCCAAGAGACTTCAGCGCATTTTTTACTTGTTTATTTCTCATATATACACTTGTACGACAGTTAGCCAGGAAGAAAAGGTGAGGCACGATGCGCAAGCGCTTCCTGTATGTGCTAACCGTTTAATTTTGAAGTGCTTATATATATTCATATCGGCTGTTTTATTTAGTAGTTTACTTGTTTTGTGTGTGCGTGTTTTTTTTTTTTTTTTTGGCGTCAGTTTGACTCTTGATTTTGTTAGTTTGCTACATCAGTTTATTCCATCGTTTCGGTTTTAACAGAAATCAGTTGTTTGCTTCGTGTTTTGGTGATGTTATTATCACGCCTTTTTTTTTTTTTTTTTGAGCCGGGTTAAGGACGGGCTTATAGATTTAGAAGTACAGTGCTTGTGTTTTGCTTCTACGTTTTAAATGTTTGCGTAAAAAATCCAAAATTTTGCATATGACTTTGTTCCCTGTGGTTATTCTTGCATCTGCATATTTTCTGGGGTTTGTTAACTTGCAGGTATGTTTATGCATTTCGAAGAAACGTGTTTATATATGCATATTATTCTTTGTAAGTTGTAATGCATATATATATATATATACACACACACATATATATATATATATATATATACTCACACACACACACACACACACACATATATATATATATATATATATATACATACATACATACATATATATATATATATATATATGTGTATGGATGTATGTGGACATACGTGAAGATGTGCTGTTTTCTGTTACGCTTTTGCAATAACAATGTAACCTCTGAAAATTTAGGCAGAATTTCGTAAGACTGAATTAATTTTTCCCCGTTCATGGTTTTATGCATACAAATATTTTCTATTTCCTTAAAGTCTTAGAAATTCTGAATGTAACTGGATGTCTTCTTATATGAATTTCGGTCACGCTTTTTTAGCAGAGGACCTCAGAGGTCTAATAAACATTATTTGCTTTGCAGTCTGTTACACCGGTTAAAAAACCAGAATTGGAAAAGCTAAGGAATATAAGATAAAAATAAATGGTTCTCAGTTCCCTAGTACATACTGTTGTTCAAGAAGCTTACAAGATAAAGTTTGTAAACTTTTTCGTCTCTGAAAAGTTTCATTTATCACTCTGAATCTTTTGAAATGGTGTGAGCTAAAAAAAATTAGTGTATTTGATCACAAGCTACTGCAGTCTATATCACTTTATAGTCTGTATATTCACATATCATATAATAAGTTTAAAGCCAAGAGATAGAGAGCTGAACGTAGATAATATCTATTTTCGAATGTCCGATCAGTCCAGCCTTCTTTGTATCGGTTTATAAATGCATATCTATATTAATTTGCTCCGTTTTTATCAATTTTAGCCGAACTGTTCTTTCCGTAACCAATGAAGTTCCTTAAATTTACTTTTTGGTTTTAAACAGTGAGAGAAATCAAAGTTGTATTCTACACTGCATCCCTTCAATGGCCTACTAAATGTTAATCAATTTGACTGAATTTCTACATCGGTGATTATTGGAACGCATCTCCCTCATACAAACCTGCTGTGTGTAGGCCTAAATGATCCTCAGCTATGTTGGGTTAGGAGGTATGAAAACTGAGGTCCATCTATTTTTCATTCAGTCAGAAGCGTAAAATGTTTCTGAAGCGAAAAGGACTAATCGTAAAACAGAGTTAGCTCGTAGCCTGCTGCCCCCCAGGTTATTACGTGAAAAAATAGCGAGGGATCCACAGAATTTTCAAGTGCAGCCGTCGAAATGTCCGCCTGATAGAGAACAATAGAGAACAAGCCGTGACTCCGTGTTAGTGAAACCTTTTCACTGAAACTCAAAAATGCTGTTAGGAGTCAAAATC
>JANJGK010005109.1:0-2500 GCA_039081455.1 Macrobrachium rosenbergii
ATTTTATATTTATTTTTTTATTTTTTATTTATTTCTTTATTTATTCACTTTATGTTTATTTATTTATTTATTTATTTTATATTTATTTATTTGTTTATTTATTTATTTTATATTTATTTATTTTTTATATTTATTTATTTATTTTTTTATTTTATATTTATTTTATGTTTATTTATTTACTTATTTATTTATTTTATATTTATTTATTTATTTATTTATTTATTTATTTATTTATTTATTTATTTATTTATTTATATATTTTATATTTATTTATTTTATATTTATTTACTTATTTATCTATTTATTTATTTATTTATTTTATATTTATTTATTTATTTATTTATTTGTTTTATGTATTTATTTATTTATTTAGTTATTTTATATTTATTTATTTATTTATTTTATATTTATTTATTTATTTATTCATTTATTTATTTATTTCTTAATTAATTAATTAATTAATTTATTTATTTATTTTATATAGATTTATTTTTTTATTTATTTTATATTTATTTATTTATTTCTTAATTAATTAATTAATTAATTTATTTATTTATTTTATATATATTTATTTTTTTTATTTATTTTATATTTATTTATTTATTTATTTTATATTAATTTATTTATTTTTTATTTATTTATCTATTTATTTATTTATTTTATACTTATTTATGTATTTACCTTATACGTATTTATTTATTTATTTTATACTTATTTATTTATTTATTTTATACTTATTTATTTATTTATTTATTTTATACTCATTTATTTATTTACTATATACTTATTTATTTATTTATTTTATACTTATTTATTTTATATTTATTTATTCTTTTATTTATTTATTTATTTTATATTTATTTATCTTTTTATTTATTTTATATTTATTTACTTATTTTATATTTATTTATTTATTTATTTATTTTATATTTATTTATTTATTTATCTATTTATATATCTATTTATTTATTTGTTTATTTATTTTATATTTATTTATTTACTTTATATTTATTTATTTATTTTATAATTATTTAATATTTATTTATTTATTTATTTATTTATTTATTTATTTATTTATTTATTTATTTATTTATTTATTTATTTATTTTATACTTATTTAATATTTATTTATTTATTTATTTATTTATTTATTTATTTATTTATTTATTTATTTATTTATTTAATGTTTATTTATTTATTTATTTATATTATTTATTTATTTATTTATTTTATATTTATTTATTTATTTATTTATTTTATATATATTTATTTATTTACTTATTTAATATTTATTTATTTATTTATTTATTTATTTATTTATTTATTTATTTATTTATTTATTTATTTATTTATTTATTTATTTATTTATTTATTTATTTTATATTTATTTATTTATTTATTTTATATTTCTTTTTTATTTATTTATTTATTTATTTATTTAATATTTATTTATTTATTTATTTATTTATTTATTTATTTATTCATTTATTCATATATTTTATATTTATTTATTTATTTAATGTTTATTTATTTATTTATATTATTTATTTATTTATTTATTTATTTTATATTTATTTACATATTTATTTATTTATTTATTTTATATTTATTTAATTATTTATTTTATATTTATTTTATATTTATTTATTTTATATTTATTTTATGTTTATTTTACATTTATTTAGTTTATATTTTTTTTATTTTATTTTATATTTAATTTACATTTATTTATTTATTTATTTATTTATTTATTTATTTATTTATTTATTTATTTATTTATTTATTCATTTATTTATTTGTTTGTTTATTATTTTATAAGTATTTATTTATTTATCTATTTTATATTTATTTATTTATTTATTTAATATTTATTTATTTATTTTATATTTAGTTTTTTATTTATTTTATATTTCTTTTTTATTTATTTATTTATTTATTTTATATTTATTTATTTATTTAATTATTCATATATTTTATATTTATTTGTTTATTTATTTATTTATTTGATATTTATTTACTTATTTATTTATTTATTTTATATTTATTAACTTATTTATTTATTTATTTTATATTTTTTGATTGATTTATTTATTCTATATTTATTTATTTATTTTATATTTATTTATTTATTTATTGTATATTTATTTTTTTATTTATTTATTTTATATTTATTTATTTATTTATTTTTTTATTTTTTTATTTATATTTATTTATTTATTTTTTTATTTTATATTTATTTATTTATTTATTTATTTATTTATTTATTTATTTATTTTATATTTATTTATTAATTTATTTTTTATTTTATATTTATTTATTTATTTTATATTTATTTATTCATTTATTTTTTTTATTTTCTATTTATTTATTTATTTAATTTATAATTATTTATTTGTTTATTTTATATTCATTTATTTATTTATTAATTTCTTTATATTTATTTATTTTTTTATTTATTTTATTTTATATTTATTTATTTATATATTTATTTAATATTTAT